>CM073770.1:48963296-49056407 GCA_037158775.1 Hetaerina titia | reverse complement strand
GAAAAAGAGGGAAATGGGGGAGGGGAACGAGTGTGGAAAGGGGGGGTGAAGATGGGGGGGGGGGGATCAGCGAAGGAGTAAGAGGGGGCGGCGAGTCGAATGAGCGTCAAGGGATGGGAGATCCGGTGGGCGGCACCTTCCTCTTACGAACTGCTATCTGTTCTCTTTATCTGTCGCGAGAGTGTGTGCGTGTGTGTGTGTGTGTGTGTGGAGGAGGAAGGGGAGCGTGGGAGGGACTCAGGGGGTTTGGGGGCCGGTAGGAGACCCCCGGGGAATGGGAGGAGGACCCCGTCGCGCCATGAATAAGTGATACGGCACGGCGTGACACATCCGTGGTAGGGAACCGGCGAAGCAAGGGGATCACGACCGCCGCGGGACCGTGGATTTGGGGCGGCGGATTCTTGTTTTACTGGGTATTTTTTTAAGGGGTCAGGGGAGCATATGGGGCGACCCCTGGTCTTGCGTCCACTCTCGTTTTCCCCCTACATTCGGTGTGCTTGTGGATTTCTGGGAGAGAAGGTTGCTGGTCGTAACGCTCCGATTCGTTCGACATTGCCAAAACGATAGGGTGGAGTAGTGAATGGATGCAAGGAGACGAATTATACGTGCAAAGTTGCAAAAAAAAGGGCTTTACGAAAAATTTAGGTGGATGTCCTAAATGATCAACATCCATTCTTCCACAGTTATCAACCCGAAGGTTAGTTTGATGCCAAAATCATTTTTTTAAATATATTTTCCTTATTCTGAAACAACCCATTGGAGTATTGCGTAATATTTAGGCCAACTACTCCTCTCATACTCATTTTCATTTGCAGATAGGACGCACATGATGGTAGTTTCCGTCTTGTGTCAAAGTCCCAAATTTATTCATATTCTGGTACTTTTCCAAGCAGTCGGACGGAGGGAAGAAGAAAACTTAAAGTCTTAAAAGGGATGGACAGGACCGGGGGTAAGGAGTAACCACATTTTCATTTATACCAAGCAAATGAAATTTTTGTTTATCCGAATACGTAATTGTAATTTTTAAATGACAATACATGCATGCCAATTTATTATTTGATGGCTAAACAATGAGATATTTCGCAATCGATCATGGCTAGCTCTTTAAGATTTAATGACAATCGCTGACACTTTATCTAAAAGAATAATTTACTTTCGTTATTCTGAAATTACAAGATGTTCCTCGTTTAGTGTTAATTTAATTTTCAATATTCCTTTTCCATATCTTGAGGGTTCGCAATGAGGAGGTAAATGCTGGCAAGAAACCGACGAAAAACCAAAGACTTTAACTTTCAGCATTCTAGTTGCATATTATACGAAGAGATATGTGTTTTATAATAAGATTGTCCATATTAATGAATACCTGTCAGATGCTAATTGCAAGAGAAGATCCAAGATACCTTTTGGGACAGAATCAGATACGATAAGATTTACAAAGCGTAACAAAAAACTACTATGAACGTATTGGGCCAGTTTCTCATAGTTATTAGTCCTTGTAATTTGTAAACACCAAGTCTGTTGATGGAAATACTTAGTTCAGCGCTTGTTACTTGCCTACATCAAAGAGTTTTCTACTTTGAATTTTTTAGCGTAGGGAAGTCTGATTTTAAAATACTTTTAAAGCGACTTTTAGCTTTTAGAAATGGTTCGCAGGGGGTGTCAACATTATTTGAATCCCACGTGACGGTTTTCTTTCAGTTCTCCCAGACAACGTGTAAATTACTGCTGTAATAAGCTCAGGTATTAGATGCTATCAGATATATAATTGTCTTTTATTTGGGGCGAGATTGAGACGTTTTAGTCCCTTCTCACATGGTAGTGCGGGCATAAAAGCACTAATCAAACCCCCAGAGTGCATAATTTTGTGATAGGGCAATGAAAATATCAAGTATTCTTTGCTTCCACTTGCTACTTTATAATCCATATGGCCACTCTTACAATCATCTGTTGTTCTTGAGTTCATAAAAATTACTCATTGTAAAAAATAGTAGTAGCATAGCCCTCACTCTCTACCCATCTTAGTTTATTGTTCTGATGGGAGCGTTGGTACATTCCCTGTGTGCCCTAATTCATCTGTGACTGCTAGATATTATAAACCTTTCATTTTCAGTTTACCTTACTTCAGTTGGGGATTTTTAACTAGATGCATCCACAGTTTATGTGTTCAAAGGGTTGAAAAAAGAATCTTTACCTCCTCTCCCTAAGATGGAAGTGCGAATCGCCTTCTTCGAAAGGCTGAGTACGAAATTGTGCTCCCTTCTTGCCTATCTGAAAAAACCTTCGGATTGGCTAGTGTGGAGGATACAAAAAATGTCCCCCACTCTCGTCTGTCACCAGACTGAGCACGTGGTCTGAATTCAGTCAATGTTCATTCGAATTCTAAGTAGAAATATTCATCGCCATCTCTATTCAAGCGGCTGAAACATATCAATAAAATGAATGGTTTAAATAAAATTAAGATATATGACATTTTATTGGTTATATCCTGACTGAAACCATAACTTCCTTTCCGCAGTAGTCCAAACTTTAAAAATAAGTAGTTATGTGCAACGGAGAACTTGCAGTAATATGAGTGTAATCGTTAGCATATAGTAATTGATTGTGTAAAAAGCCCTGACCGATTTAATATCGTAACCGAAGCATACTTATCTAGGATATATGCGTCCCCTATTAAAGCAATATAGATAGTCCTAACTGGATTCGAACCCTCTATCATCCGTGCGGACGAGTCATTCATCTAGCTCACCGGATCGGCTTGGTTTTGAATATTCTATTCTACGTGCAAACAACTATCTATTCTCACTAATAACAAAATATTTCATATGCATTTAGATTTTTTGAGGAATTCAGAATTTTTCTACTGTTAGGTTCAGGCCGACTGTTTGTTGAGTCATACAGTGCAATCACGTGCCATCTACCAGCGAAGGTGTCCCTCACGGCTTTGGATTGATCAGAAAATGTTGCCGCAATTTAGTAGTTTGGAATAGGATCGCAAGTGAAGTAGAGTCGTTGAAATCCTATCTAGACCCATAGAGATCGTATGCCCACCCGCATATGCTTCGCTAAAGTGTATTTCATTTCATTCTTCTTGGTAAGCGATAATTTTAGATACTGACAATATTTTCCGTAAATTTTGAATCGAATTTTACCGATCGAAATTTATTAAATTTGTAATTTAATCAGTGAAAGCTAGTGAGGACAGAAGTATTACAAACGCAATGCAGCCATGAGTAACTATTCTATAAATATATTCGTAAAAGTTAGGATTCGCGAAAAATTATTGAATCGTAATTAGGAATTTCAGTTCCCTTTATATTCCTAGTAACTCAGTCACTTAAATACTAGTCAATTATTTCACTATCGGATTCATGAAAACTTTCGAAATATAATATGGCCGCGCGTTAATTTCAATTGATTTCTTGTGCCAGGATCCAAGCTAACTAATTAAGCATTCTCTGGAACCAGATCTTTCCAACGGAGGAAAGAGTGGACGCACTTGGAAGAGTTAGCGTCTTCGTCTGGTTTGTGTGTTGGTGCGTCTGTTTCTCCCAGAAAGACCCACTTGGCTCCGGGTCAGCGCGCCGCAAAAAGACTTTCAGTGGACTGGTTGGATGGGAGTCATCCCCTCGCACTACGCACCTCTGCCGCATGTCCGGTCGCATTCATTCACTTTTCCCCCCGTCGCAGTTGAATGTGCCGTCTCTGACAGCTTTCCATCGTAACGGAGACACCGCATTGTCTGTTCAGTGGAAGGAAAGAATCGCATGCAGTGCATGTCTCGAACACACTTCATGACGCGTGATTTGAATCGTCTCCTTGACTTCAAAGATTTTTCAATGTCACCACCGTCGGATTGGAAATTAATGCATCATTTACATCGGATACATTTTCGTTTATTCATTAGCACATTAAAATATAATTAATTAACGCACAGGTCTATCACATATGCACTTAGATTTTACTTAATCTTAGTTATTCAGTTTTTATTGTCAGTAAAGTTTTCCTACAACTGGCAGTGCTCCGATTTGTTGAATAAAGTATGAATTGAATGCATTAAATTCGTGAATTTACTATCTGTGGAGTACTCATCCAGTATGTCTTATTCTGTGTAATGCATTATCACAGAGCAAGACATGCTGTTATCTGCGGTATTGGCTTATTATTTATAGTCTCTTCGAGTGATGTTATCCTTAGTTGTAACAATTTTTTTACAAATAAAATTATAAAAAATTTAAAAAAAGACTAGAGCGCAATTAAAAAAAGACTAGAACACTTTATTTTCAAATTATATTTTATCCCGTTCTCCTTTCTGTGGAACTAAAAGTATTAACGCTCATAAAATATACGAAATACCATGTATGCAATATATTTAATAACATTTGCATTTATTATAAGACAAGTTGCAGATGTCTGACCAATTTTTTATTTTTTTCGATCGTCCACCTTCGAATTCAGGCTAAATCTTCCACCAAACTCAACTATTTAGCTATTAATTTTCGTAAGCGTCTCATAGGCCTCGTCTATGGTCTTTTAATTGCAAACGGTAGCCAAGAAATACGTTTTGTTTATTTTCAAAAGGCACAAGTATAAACTACGTTCTTGCATTAAAATGTACATTTTTCCGTTCACATCAACGTATTCCAAATGCAGATATCGTTATTTTCAATTATGCTAATTTTCCACCTACTAAAAATTGCCCAAAGCGTAGGTTAAAAATTAGGTTAAGAATAGTAATACATGAATATTGAAGACAAAAATCAATGGAATAAATGTGTAGCAAATGTTGACTTAATTGTGATAGACAGTTGCGTTATACTTCAGCTTTTCCCGTAAAGAGCTATATTATGTTGTTGTTCCAATGGTGAATTTGATTTTCTCCACGTAATTGTATTTGATTCTTTTTTTGCATTTTGGAGGAGCCTTCCTTGTTTACAGTCATTGTGATACCGCAGGATGGAACACTTAAAAAAAAGCTGTTCACGTGAATTAATGATGAACATTTTTTTGGCTCTGCAGTTTCATTTATTTAGCAGAAAATCTCGCATGATGGGAGAAACAACGAGGGAAACGAACCGCGAATGACACTTCGTCCATCGTCGCTATCACCCAGTCGCTGAAAACCGTTGTCTTCTCCCATCCCCACCCAAATTTCTCCCTGGCACAATCCCGTCCGATCGATCGTGACTCCTCAGATAAAACACGGGTAAACCGGAGGTACTTTCTCGGATCGCCGTAGCCGTCCTTAAAATTAAATGAACTTGACCTCCAAAATGGTGTGTCGACGAAGAGGTATTTCCGCAGAAGATTTCTTCCCTTTCTTTCGATTTGTTTTCGCGCCTCTGAAGATAATTGAATTTTATTCTATATATCATTTCAGCTATCACAGACGGTAGAGAAAGTACTAAGGGTTTTCAAAATACGCGAAATAATTGAAAATGAAGAACAGTACGACAAATATCCATACTAGCTTTGCATATACGAGACTAAAAATTTTTTCAAATATATAACCTATTTAATATATTTGCTCCATTTGGTTATAATGAACTTCAGGTTAAATTAAAACTAAATGTGTGATGTTTTCAATTGGAATAAATTATGCGTTTTTAATTCGAATCATATAAATTATGTGATTCGAATCGAAAACCTTCCCTAACGGCTTTATTACTCAATAATAAATTAGGTGTGCACTGGGATATGACTTTCAAGATTTTTGTAATGCAATAATTTTTGTGGCAATATACGAGTGAGTTTATCGAATATTTTGTAGTCCCAGCTGGAATATTAAGTACCTTTAATCGGTCTTTTACCTTTTGAAAAAGAATGAAGGGCGATAAAAGGAAAATAGTGAGAGTGTTTGAGGGAAGTAAAACGCAGAAGGGTCATTAATTTCAATATGTGAGCTTTTTTTGAAATGCATAAGACTATCTATGAAGGTATCATTGAGAACACTCTTTTTTCTGTCCGCATATTTATTTATTATGATATGCCACGCGCGGATCAAGCGTAACAGGCCAAAGTGATGCCTCTAGGCACTCCTAGATGAACCAATTAAACCAATTCTTGGTGCCTGGTCTTCTTGAGAAACAATAAATGCTTCAATTTTGTACGACCTAGGGCTTTCGTGCAAGGTGAGCTCTACCCTCAACTTGTCGAACTAGCGTTCTGCCTGATCGTCTGCGAGAGTGCCTGGATAGCTTCTGTGAGAATGAAGCTCAGGGTAAATGCGTTCAAAACGAAAAAAAAGTGTGACTGACGAGGAGAATGGGAAGAATAATTGTAAATTTAGGGCAAACGGCGAAATAATTGAACGGTAGATTATTTCATGTACCTTGGCAGAGCACTAGTGAAAGATGGTTACGTAGATGAAGAGATTAAATAGCGGGCGAATGCTGGTTGTAAAGGCTGAAAGGTTGTAGGCAGCAAGTAGAGTAAAAATGTATAAACTGTATGTTTATCTGAGGCAATGGTCCACCATACTATACGGAAGCGAAACGTAGGTATGTCAGGATACGCATTAATTTTGGCTGTGTGGTGGTAGATGAGACTTAAGAATTGTTTGCGGCGAGATTGAGACTTCTTTGCCCTCCCATCCCTCTTTCTAGAAATGGTGTTGTATGATGCCTCTTATTGGGTTTTGGAATGATATGGACTGACCGCAACGATAATGGACAAGTGTGAAATAAGTGTTGTATGCCATCTTGAAAGAATGCATGACAGTCAAATCACTGAATAGGTATACGTGCATAGGAGAGAAGAGTTTATGAATTAGGAGGAAGGGATAGGTGTGGTCACGAGAAAGCCATGGATGTAGATGTTCCAACCTCTCAAGGCAATGGATGTTAGAAATATCAAGAACGAAATCTCGTATGTTAAACAAGTTGTGAATGTATCAAGAACAAAAAAGGTGTTGAAGAAGTTAATTATAAGTTCCCTGTGACAACCGTAAATCAGGATTTATTTTCTTGTGCATATCGCGAAAGGAAATGGCTGGTACTATTTTGTGTGTAAGTGGAAATGATGCTAATACTTAAATTAATTCCAAAAACATTTATTCATTCAATGAATTTCAAAAAATAACAATTGCTAAGCAATATTTTTAAAACAACTAAAGTTTGGGAAGTATACTAATTATCAAGTATATGAATAAAATATGTTGGCAGCGTGAATGTGATGAAATAGGAAAAGGCCTTCGTGGAAATCATATGAGGCCTCTACGTAAAATTTGCCATTATTAGAACTTTCAGCGACTGGAAACTCTTGCTCAGCAATATTGACCACGCCAATCTCTAGTTTCGACATCGAATTCACCGTAAATGGAATCATTACTGCAACTTCTGGAGCATATAATTCATAAGTACACTTTACAACTGAAGGTGGGCTGCCCTCAGAATAATAGTTGCCGATATTTTAATTAAGTTTTTATTGAAAAGTTCCAAACTGTATACTATTGTTAAATATTTAAAAATAACCATCTGATAAATGTTTAAGTCCTGTCATTAGTTTTACACCAAAGTCTGAGAATAATTAATAGTTGATAATGGTTGCTTAACCAAAATTAAATGGCATCGTAACAATAACGATCAGTGCACACATCCTTAATGTATTAGCATTGCAATATTTTATTTTTATTGGAACATAAAATTCTTGTCATGTCGCATTCAATTTTGGTACCTCTTTCTGGTACATTCTTTCGGTACCTTTCAATTTTCAAACTTTTTCAGAGATTTCAGGAAAAGGCAATTGAACCTTCGTGAATTTTTAAAAATCCATTGAGTATAATAATTTTTACAAGTATACGCAGGCTTGTGTATATTTTTGCATTCTAAGTCAAATTTAGCAATACAATTTTCAAAATTATAAACTCAAAATGAAAATATGGTCAAAATAGATTTATGATAAGCGTGGAATTTAAAAAGGTAAATTCAAAGATTAACGGAGTATTGAGGTAATGAATGCATCAAGAAGTGCAAATCAATAGAGAGAAATTTTTACAATCGCACTATTAATAAGCTTTAATAACCTCCTTAAACTTAGTAGATATCTATGTGACAAAACGCAGCGTTGCTTAGGTAAAATCTCGTATTTTAGTTACATCAGTATCTAGATCAATGATGCTAAGTATTCCGTTTAAAAGTAGTTAGAACACAATATAAATCTTCATTATAATAGTCTCATCATTTTTATTTGTAATTATAGGCCAGCTTTTGGTATTGACACAAAGGGTTTAAGATTTTGAGAGACTTTATATATCTTCTCCCAAAAACTACAGTGTCTGCGGATTTTCTACACCTTCAGAACATCGCTATTCTGGCAGGCCAGTCGAAAATTGAAAAAATCGATTGGAATTAAAATATCAGGCATTTCAATTTCAACCGATCTCTGGTTCATTGATCAGTAAGTGTGTTATCTATGAAATAAATGATTTAGTAATTTCGATCACCAATCAATGATGAATGCACCTAATCCGCGTGAATTTAGTGTATAAGATATTTTCTGTGAAATATTTTTCTGCGTACCTTAACAGTCCTGAGAATAATATAACCGTGATTTTCTGAATGAAAAGTATTTTCCTAATCCTAAAATCCAATTTGAAATGAATGTGTGATCATTATTTGCAATGGGTAACCTATTACAACGATCAATTGTGCTTATTACATTTTAAAATACAAGTACATATTCGCGTCAGTCTCAAATTAATTCCTGTTAACATTTGATTTCAATTCGTTCGTCACGTGATTCAGTTTTCTAATTATCTAGACTCTATAAAAGCTCCTGCACCACCCTATAAGATGTTAAGAAACAATGAAGTGTCCCTCACAATGGATCTCATGGTATTGTAATATCGGTTGACAAGAGGACAATAGCATCAAGAGTTGTGCAATACAATTGCTCTTGATTTCAACTGCTTTTCTTACCTGAGTAGCTTCAAAGTCTTAAATCTTCGTTTTGTATGAGCTACAATGTTAGAGGGGACATCGAGAAGGATTTGTTTGCACAATTGAGGCCGTTTGCCGTTCGCGGTTCAACGAGACCGGAATCTCAATGATCGCCGAGCCGAGTTTTCGAGGTGTAGTGGGCGACCCAGTGACAAAGGCGTTCGCATTGGAATGCCAAAGCTCCACTTTTAAAAGGCAATCATATCGCGTTTACCGTTTATTAGCCCCGCGAAAGCATGATTGTATGGAAATTATTACGGCCAGGATTATCAGTCATTAATAATAAGATTATGTCAGCAAGTTTGGCGTAGATGAACACCTCCTAGAAAAAACATTGTACAATTTGTTCAAAATAAAACAGTATGTAATAGTAAAAAAATTAACATTCATTTTAGCACGGTCTAAAATATAAAAACGTACAAAAGTAAAAAAAATTCTCTCAGTAGCATGCAAATCAGACGACCTACTACTCAACATTTACATTTCCTATGGTGTACAAGTATGTATGCATGTATGTATATATATTTGCACGTTCATCATCAGTTCAGACTTACGAGTACATACCGGCATGTTGACAGTGGGCCATGAAGGTATTTTCTTTGTCAAGAGTGTAGGATTTGTGAGTGGGAAGAGAGGGAACTAAATTTGAAAATTGAACATTTGAAAGTAAACTGATCGTAAAACCTGTTGTTTAATGGTGACCACAAAATATGTTTCCCACCAGAGATCACCCTCTTAGCATATTGGTATTTAGGTCTTAAATTATTAGTTTTAGGGCGACCACTAATTATTTACTATTTATGTTCAAAGTAAGGAGTAAGATTTTCTGAATGGCATAATTTACAAAAAAGAAAGTATATTAATTTGGAAAATATCTTAAAATAGGATAGTATTGTATATCTAAGAACATTGGACTGATGAGGAAAATGTCTTGAACAACATAAACATATTGTACTCCCCTCCTTACAAATATTAATGACGTAGTTTCCGTTTTTCCTGTGTCATTGAAATTGGGAGAGGGGAGGGGGGGATGGATTAAATGAAAACACCCAAAAATTTCAAGATAATGGTAGAAAATTTTCATAATTGTTTATGTGATCCCATTGATGGATAATAATGATCATTTTATTCAGTAATCCAGTACAACTTTCCATTGTTATTTTAATTTCTAATCCGGTAACACTGCCAACGCATTACTGCTTGATGCAATTTTCATTCATGCTAGCAATCACATATTAATTCACCCAAAATGTAATAACATATAATAGTAAAAAGTTAAGTATTATTAGATCGGGTTTGATTTTTTAAGGAATGTTGGGGAATGATTGGTTGAACTGGGGATGATTAATAGAGTTTGTGGGGGAATAGGTATCTCTGATAAATTCATTCATTGGACGCATTATTGGAGTAAAAGTTTCCATTGCGTTTAAATTGATAATATTTCCAATTAATTTAAAAAGGCCAATTTTATAATGGACGGCCAAGTTGTTTACGTTTGTCTTTCTATCATTGTATTACTTACTGCTTACCGTAATTTTTGTCAAAGGATTCCATAAAGCGATTTAGGCAACTTTGGTTTCTGAATTTCTTGGAGGAACCTCAGAAAAACTTGAATATGACTTTGTTAATGAAGTTTATTTAAGAAAAAATCTGTCTCATTGTATTGTCACAATCATCTTCAAATTAAAATGAATATAAGTTAAATTTACTGTAATATAAAAACAATAGGTTCTATTTAAATATACAGGGAACGTAGCTACGGTCGTGAATCAATGTAAACAAAAATAATGCCGAGACCGTAAACTTGATTGAGATTTTGTATATGCCAGATTTGAGAAGGGATCCTATGGGATCTTTAGGGTTTCCAAGTAATTGTCTTAGTTTGTTATTGGATGAGAAAGAGGGTTTGAAGTTGTGTTTATTGAAAATGGTTTCTAACCCTTTGGTGGACTGTGGGTGGAAGGGAAGTTTAATGTATTTCTTTTCGTTGGGCTTGGATAGCGTGGTGCTGGATTTGATTAAGTCTTTTCTCTTTATGTTCCTTGAGTATTCTGTCAATTCGTTGTTCGGTGTAGCCGTTGGATATGGCGGACTGTTTTATGGAGTTGAGTTCTTTTTTAAAGTTTGCTTTGTTATACAGTATAGTATTAAGTTTGCGGTCTCGGCATTTTTTTTGTTTACAATAGCTTCTATGGTTATCGCTTGACGCAATTTACAAAACATGCAGCTGTATTCTAATAATACGCTAAAATGATCTTCACATTAACGAAAACAAGTAATTCTGATTATTGGCTGATAAGGTCTTTAACAGCCATAAACAACCATTTTCTTCGTTTTTATTTATTGCAGCTGGTGGGTACCTGCATTGTTTGTACTTCACCAAAGGTTTCGACACTGCGGAACAAAGCAGTTATAATAAACTGCTTTTCTCCTTCATTACCGTAGAAGAAGGCGTCTGCACTCACACAGAATGAAACAACAGCAGATATGCGGGGTGAATGAGGGACTAGGTCACTAGGTTTATTGCCAAGGGTCGACCTGCAGACTTGCTTGCTTTTAATTTACTAACCCATATGATTTACTTTGCAAATAGTCAATCGATTGGGTGAAGGGGTTCATGGCTTTGTACATTGGACACTGCCGCAGGACTTGGTGCTGATTTAGTGGAAGGAAGGGTATGCACGTCTAGGTGAACCTTTCATCCCTACATAGTAATCATCGTCTTCATTCCTACTATTTGACCTGAACTTTTGTCAATTTGGCTAGCTTTAAATACAATTTAATATATATTTTTAGTTGTAGGAGACCAATAACAATTGGTATTCACTACGAAGGAACACGTGTACACCACGATAGAGCGTTTGCAAAAAGGCGGGAGTTGATGACAGGCATCTTAAATAAAGACGTAAAGAAAAGAATAATGAAAATTTTAATATAAAGATTTGGTTTGTATGGCTCGGAAACTTGGTCGATGAGGTAAGAGTATATGCGTTGCCTTTCCAGATATGGGTATTGAGAAGAATGGGGAAAATATAATGGGCGGAAAAGAAAAGGAATAATGAAGTTCTAACCGTGGTGAGGAAAGAGAAACAACTTTTGGGGTAAATTCAAAGGCAGGATGTAAGAGATACTTAGAGGGAATGGAATTCTGAAGTTGGTGATTTGGTGAGGGAACAGTGAATGGAAAGAGAGGTAAGTGGAGGAAAAGAATAGGGATTTTGGATGGCATTAAGGCCGGTATAAAGTATGCAAAGCTAAAAAATGAGTTATTGTAATATGAAGTATGAAGTTCAAGGATATTTTGCGTTTGTTAGGGCTTACGATAACAGTAGTATGTAGTGCCTAGGTGCGTCATAAATCTACCACAAGTTGGTAGACTACTCTAGAATTAATACTAATAATAATAATAATTAGAAAACTTATTGCGAAAAATTAACAATTATAATTTCATAAGTTTACCCGGTCAATTATAGTTACCTAAAAGAGTACTATTTCTAACTTCTTCCCTTATACTGGACTGTCATTGTGTAAAAAATTGTCAACGAGGACATGAGCAAGGCGTAATTGATCAGTAATAACAAAAATGATTCGGTGCACAAATGAATGTGTTGACTACTAGGATGGATCGGTCAGGTTTTTACTTGGGAGGCGAAGACACGAGGTAAGTTGCCTGAATGCCAAAGTAGGCGGGGACACGGATATTTTTTCTCGAAGGCCTTTTGGAAAGAGTGACCGCCACTGGGTCAGCAAGCAGCTACAAAGGTGCATACGCCCTAAAAGTCAGAATTTATTTTCGTTCGCGTAAAAGGACAACGTAAATTGCAATTTTATGTATTTAGAATAATATTGAAGCCTTGAATGTGCGCTTTCGACGAACATTACTTTTATCCCTAGAAATTCGCTTAGTCTGACGTCAACTGTCACAACCGTGGAGTGTGAAGAATTCTTTTATCTCCATAGTCACAACTGTCTCGGCCAATCGGTAATGATGCAGTGGTTCCGAAGTGAAGATATTTGCGTTTTTTTCTAGAAAATATTTGGTTGAAATGTTAAGGAAACACAATTAATTTTCCGTTAATTGGCAGGAAAATTATGAGAAAAGGTATGAAATAAAGTCAAAGGAAAATTTAAAAATGGAATACAGGTACGTTCGCTTTGTCGAAATAACTTCACTAGAACAAGTCAAAGCGTTTAATTATCTTACGTTATGCATGTTAAAGTGTGATTTCTATGTATAAGTTGTGTATCGGAACCTTTTGAGTGATTTTTTTGTTGGAGTGAGTGGCTAAAGTACGGAGGCTCCCTCTCGCACCGTACTGAAGCTTTCAGTTACAGTGACATCTTGCGGGCTACCTACCAGGAGTGCCATTTCCCCTCCTCCTATTCTCACTACTAAACGTTTTTTGTTTTCAGTCAGCTCTTTAAAAAATATCAATTTTCGCTTTTCAGCAGAAAGACTCCAGATTTTTCAGCCATGAAGTGCATTTATTCGATTAAGGAAATGAAATCCTGTAGGAAACTACCACATTTTTACAATAAACTCGATGGTTTCAGGCTTCACTTTGTGGAAATCCATTCTAATAAATCAAAAGAGAGATGGTACTTTTTTCCACACTTTATTATTTAAAGTCGACCGGTTTCGTCGCCTATGCGACGAAACCGGCCCTGTATCACTTTCTTCCTCCCTTCATTCCGTCCATGTATCCCTATCCTATTCCCACCCATTCTCCATTTGCCTAACATTCTCCCCTCTATCGCTGCCTTCAACATCTCATTACCAATCAAAATTCTCTTCATCCATATTTCCTGATTCCTTTGGATTTCTTCCAACAATGCCCTCTCCATTCCCATTATACCTAGCATCTCCTCATTTGTTTTCTTTTATGTCCACTTCACCTCCATCCTCCACCACATCCACATTTCAAAAACCTCCAATCTACATCTATCCTCCTGCTTCAGTTACCACGCTTCCGCGCCGCACATAAGTACGCTCCATAACAAAGTTTTAATTACTCCTTTCTTAAAATCCTTGCTCAACGTCCCTGTCATCAACTCCCTCCTCCTTGTGAAAGCCTCCTTGCCTAACGCAATTCTTCTCGTTACGTCCCTACTACTTTGACCGTATTGGTCCAAAACACTTCCGAGATCCGTAAACTGTTCTATCTGCTTTAGTTTTTGCCTTCCTACTTGAACGTTTAACTTTGCTATTCTCTTTCTGAAAAACCTAATGCCCTCGTTTCATTTACATTTATTCTCATTCCATAACTATCGCGCTGAGTTTCCAAAGAACTCAGTACTGCTTGCAATCCTTTGGCTAACTGATATACTAAAGCTTGATCATCAGCAAACCTAACTGATTTTACGAATTCCCTACCACTTTTCATTCCTATTTCCTGTTCTTCTCATGCCTCTTTAACAATTCCCTCCTCATGCACGTTGAACAGCAGAGGTAATAATAGAAACCCATGCCATACGCCTCTTCCTAACACTCCCCTTCCGGACTCACCATCTCCCATTAACACCTGAGCAGTTTGAGACATGTACAGGTTGCGTGTTCGCCTCCTATCCTTCTAATACATTCCTGTTTTTCGCAATATACTCATTAGTTTTCCCAATTCACTCTGTCAAAAGTCTTTTCGAAATCTATGAAACAGGCAAATACGTCCTGATTTTATTCTATATTCCTCTCTATTGGTGACCTCATTTTTGCAATAGCATCACGCGTGCCTTTACACTTCTGAACCTAAACTGATCATCCCCTAAGTAATCATTTGCGCTGCTCTCAATCCTCATGTTGATGATCCTGAGAACCAATTAGGCCCCATGCAATATCAAATTTATTGTTCTGTAGTCCTCACATAACGTAACCTTTACCTTTTTTTAATAGAAACTAATGCTGATCTTACGAATTTTTCTAGGCAGATTCCTCTCCCATAAATGCTACGCATTAGTTCATAAAAACTCTTCCTCCAACATTTTCCTAAACATAATGCTATCGAGATTTTATAACTTGTGTTTTGTGGAATTGCAAATTTTCTTTTTTCTGCCATTCCTTGTAATTTATTAATAATTTTTCAAAATCAGAATGATAATGATTTCCATATAGTCCTATGAATTTTTATATATCATCCGTAGCAATTCTCATTTTCCTCTTCTTTCATCCCCCACCTTTTCTTTCTCTCGCCGTCTTCTTCCTCAACCCGTACTCCTCTCGCATCTGCTCGGAGCGCGCTTCAGGGTGTCCCCACAGCTGACATTGTCATATAGACAGAATAGAACTCTCGGTCGCCCACCGTGAATTGGTTTAAATTTTCTAGAGCCACGCACTCGTGCCCTTGCGCCCTTGAATCCCTTGGGAGTTAAAACATAAGGATGATGGAATCCAACCCGCCTCACTGGAAAAACTTCTCCTCCCGAATTTTACTGCCAACCGAAATATTTGCGGAGACGTTCGAATCGCCACCTCACGCCAAACTGGGGAAGCTATCACTCACTCGGCAGCTTCGCTCGGCTGTGGCTCGTGACCTGCGTCGATGAGAGCAGGAATTGAATTCACGAAGCAAAATAAGGTAGTTACTTGTCTTCAACTGTTCGAAGAGCTAGATATTCTCTTTTTATGCGTCTGGAAAAAGCAGCTTAGCGAAATTGTGGATATCTTATTCGGAATAATTTTTTATCTCTTCACTTTTCCGTAGATTTTAGTCAAAAGAATGAGAGATGACTTGGCAGGTGATCTGACATGAGAGGACTAGTTCGGAGGAATGGATTTCCTGATGACTGCATAGGACGTTGGTGATTGATTGTACTTACCCCTTTATCTGAAGTAATTATCCATGATTTTATTCCGTGCTAAGCTCATGTGCGGAGGATTAAATAGCGCGTGTTCAAGTGTTTAACTAACCCTGGCACGTAGCCTAGTAGAGAGAAGTATTGCAAAATAGATTATAAACAGACTCCATTTATAATGCGACTATTTTTCCAAATTATTTAATCTTACACCGCATCGGCGCTCACTTCCCTCCCTCTTGCCTCCCTCAAAGTATATTGTTGGACACTTACGTCTCCAATTAGATCTTGTATTTGAAATTGTGTAGATGGATTTATCATTTCGGAGAAAATTTCCAGACCTTTCTTTGAGTAATCAGCCTGCCATTGAAGAAAGCGATCGCATATGACCTCGGTTATACCGCACTCACTATTTTGCCAACAGTCGAGCCAACGACGTCGTCTGAACACTAACAACATGCTGATGGTGGATTCAACCGTTCGAAGAAACTCCGTCAGGGTGCTCACGAACGCTGTTGCATTTAAACATAATTCTAAAAATGAAAGGGCAGAGCTGCAGAACGAGACCGGATAAGATTTAATAATGCCATTGGGGTGTGCATTGTTATTTCTTGTTTACTTCCCCACCAACCACTCCTTGCTAAATCATCTGAATCCTACCTCTTCTGCTCTTAGCAGTAGTTTTTTTTATGAGAGTCCGACAGCTGAGGTCATTTGTACCGTTAGGGATGGACAGGAAAGGATGTGAGAGAAACCCGGCGTCGGCATTAGCGTACTCTTTATGTGATCTTAGAAAATACGAACATATTTCCGACTCATTAACAAGAATATTCTGGTTAACGCTAGAAAGCCGCAGGTATTTACTTATTCTTTCAATTTTCTACAGGATATTTTCACATATCTAAATATTTATACATAAATTTCCTCCCCATCAGCTCAATCCACAAGAGGAACACTAGGAGTAACAATAAACTTCTTGTCCCATCGCACGGAAATTTGTACCATTCATTCAATCTTTTCATATTACAGCATGGCGCATGTGGAACTCTCTCCCAGATAGCATAAAAAACTCTCCATCGACAACAAAATTTAAGAGAGCACTCCACTAGTTCATTTTCCTCAGGTACAAAACTTAACCAGTATATCCTCCCTCATTTCACTCAACTGATATACAGATCACCGTTTCTACTTTTTCTTTTGCAATCTCAAGCAGTAGAATTTTGCATAATTAGTTTTAGTCAATGTTATATTTCTCATTACTCCTCATTTGTTGTCAGTATAATTAATTTCTTCATTTCAGTTTCAGTAACTCAATAATATTTATACTATTTAAAAATAATTGTTACATTGTATATGCATCTTTCCTCTAATTCATAGGGTTTTCGCAGGTTCACCCTTTTCGATTTTTTTCTAATACTCTACAAGTCTTTACACGAGACATTCTTAATAGCTATTTTGCCATTTCAATGGTCAATTTTTCATTAATTGTAAAGGGTTATGTTTCATACCATAGTAGGTGAAATAATTGCGAATTCATGTATAAATACCTGTAATAAATATTGTGAGTAGCAGTCTGCTGGGTTAGGGAAGATTTTTTGATGGGCCACGGCACTACACACTACAGCAAAACACAAAATATCTTTAAATCCCTTATTGTAATTACATAATACTACTCGTATTATGCACTGTTACAACAGCTCATTTCCTATCTCTGCATACTTTAATAGCTTAATGTCATTCAAATCGGTCAATTCAGTACTATTTGTTATCGATATGTTTACACCGAACCAATTGAAGTTCATGTTTAGTATAATCATTCGAGTAATGCACTTTATTCGCAGCTTTCGCATTGAACTTATTCTATGCCGCCAGGGGTTGACTCTAGAGATGCTTGGCTGAGTGTTGTGTGGACGCAGACTTAGCGCAGGTCGGCTGTTTTGCCTGTGATGCTAGCCGATAAGTCACTGGTGTTACCAAAATATTCCATAGGTTGGAGAGGGCTAATGATGACTTGTGAGATAATCAATTTGGGTGCAAGAAGGGGAGGTATGCGTGATGCCATAACAGTAATGAGATGACGAGTAGAAAGAAACATCGAGCAAAATCAGCATGTACTTCTTTGTTTCAAAAGTTTTGTGATGCAGTTGATAGGGTAAATTGGGTAGAATTAATGAATGCATTGCCAAAGATAGGAGTAGGTGACTTAGCCGTAGCTTGTACGTCTGTCTGCTTAGGTGGGTGTGGGGCTTGGGGACTTGGAATGCGCAGTGTTAGGAAGAGGGGTAAGACAGGGGTGCCCATTATCATCCACGCTTTTCAATATACATATTGAGAAAATGGTAATAGAAGCGTAGGAATAGCTGGAGATGGGATTAAAATTTCTTGGGCAATTGATAAAGTCAGTTAGGTTGGCAGATGATCAAACTTTAATCAGCTAGCCAGTCAAGAGGTTGCAATCATTTCTGAGCACATAGAAAATTTGTGATAGGTACAGAATGATGTTAATCTAAACACAGGAGAGGCTGAGGTTTTTGAGGATGATACACCTTAGAGTGTGCTTCAAAAATTGCTTGTGTTCCACTGCTTTGATGAGTATAATTAATGATAAATGCTTAATTATATCTTTAGATTGGAACATACTGCCTAAATCCCAGCCTTTGAGTCTTAGAATACTTTTGACAGTCACAATTCAAAGGTGTCATCACCCGGGAGTAATCCTGGGAAAATGAAGGAATAGCAATAATGGTGCAGAAGAAGAAACTGTAAAATTCTTCCTCTTCAATGTAATGCTCTTTGAATTTGATAAGTAATTAATTTTAGTGGAATCAGCGATATGAAGCTTTTCATAGAGTAGTCGCCTTTTAGACCACACACAAAGCAACAAACATATTTTTGCTATTAATAATTAATAAGAAATACTGATTTTTGAGTGTCCAACAGCTGGTGTTAAATCTGACAAGTCTCTGTCTCTCTTTCTCTCATTCACACCACAAAATATTAGCAAGAGTGACTTGTGACCCACTTGAGAGTACCCTTAATTTAAATATTGCCAGAAGTCCTGCATAGTCTTAACTCACTTTTGACTTTGGAGAAGGTTTAGTGAACATTCTATTTAATAGACTCTAGAACAGTTTGCATGTTTTTCTCAAAATATTGGATACGCTTTTCATGATGGTCCATTGAGGAGAAATTATATATTCTTAAATACTCTTTTACTAAAAATTAGAATGTCATTTTTTATTAAAGAATTTTCAATAAAATGTTGACAGTAAAAGTTTTCTATGGTGAGTCTGTGCTAAAATGTATTCTAAAAAAGAGAACTGATTGCATGGACACAATATTTCCCAAGCTCAAATTTTTGTTAATGCCTATTTTTTTTGTTCCCACTATGATGTTCCTCTGGGCATGTGGGATCAGTACTGGGAGGTTATGGAAACCATAATACTCATTCTTTATGGCTGAGTGCTGTTTCTCTTCAGGAACATAAGTTTTTTGTCATTGAAAGTGATTAGGTTATTCCTACTTAAGATGGCAGCTGAGTTCACTATGCATCAAACTTTGGGGCTCCTTGATCATTACGGCAAATGACATGATTCCTCATGCTGTTCAGTCATGACTTCATTTCAAGTTCTTATTCATACCTGTTTGGGGAAGCAAACCAAACCAGGCCATGGTGGAACATAGATTCAATCAACATTGATAACAACATAGCTGCAAATCAGTTGATTCAGAGTGCCAAATTTTATTATAATAGTTTTCTCTACCTGCTAATCACACTCGTCTTCCTTCTTTCCAATGGAAGCTAAAACCATAGGTACCCTCATGTGACATTTCAAATGGCCTCATTCAATTATCGAATCTGGCTTATTTTGGTGGAATTCTTTACTTACGAATGAAAAATGCTAAATAATTTTCTACACAATTATTGATTGTCTACTACAGTTTTTATATTTACCTATAATTATCAATGAAAATTTCTATTTCACCAATTAAACTTTTCTCCCATTGCTTTCTTGTAATATGTTAAGCATTCCAACTAACTCCATTAATATATGACTCATTCTTTAATTTTTAATATGGATTTCTTACTTCTTGATTTTCACATTTCCAAATAAATTAACTGTATTTATTTCACAAATATTGCTCATTTCTCGTTCATCTTGTATTAATTATTTCGAGTATTGTAACGAGCATCAAACATTTGCTTTGTTTGTTTCACTTCAAAATTCAGAGTTTCATTGTATTTTCTTGTTATTCTTATTTTGAATTATAATTTCTCTTTCCCCTATTTTATCTTAATATGGTACAATTTATTTGCAGTTGGCAAACTTTCCCACAGATTTTTCATTGACTTTATTCTTTCTTAATTATCTCCCTGAACTATGTTCACCAAATATTGTAGATGTGGCAGGCCTTCCAAAGGGTGGTATTTTGAATTGTCTTTAGCATTTCCCACATGTAATTGAGAGTTCACCGTGATGAATTACTTTCACCAACTTGGTTTTTTAAATTCATCAATTGCACATTTCTGTGCTATCACTCCTGGTCATCATTCTCCTAATTTGTTGGTTGGCATCTCACAGATGGTAATTTATTCATACCTGAACTTGTGCAACATCTGAGTAGCATGTTATCATTCATGAGGAGACTCCTGATTAAAATTGAAACTCCTGTAGCTTCACAAGGCAACTATAAAATTAGACAAAGCATCAAAGGGTAATGGTAACAACATCATTGCAGCAGGAATGCTATTAGTATCTGGGGACATGAATGAATAGAATGAGACAAGTATAAATGCTCTCTTTCTGCATGGTTTAATGGAAATTGGAATTGTTGTCATCGACTTTGTCTTTTGTACTTTTCAATCAAGATGAATGCATTATGATTTCAAGAGTGAAATGATAGTGCTCCTGGTTTCAAAATAGAAATCTGTGAGTATAGAGCAAGGTATAGGTAGTGACATTAATGGAGCAAAGAGAAATCTTAATAATGTAAACATCACATAATATGATGAAAATGGTTGCAAGACAATAAGGGCTCAACATGACATCATTACCGAGCTGAGAAATTTATTAACAACCTCAAACAATATTTAGAGAAAGTTTAATGATTATGGGGAAAAAATATTACCTAAATATTTTTATTTTGAAGGAAAATATGGTGAAAGAGTGTATAGCCTGACTGAATGTGCACAGCAGTCCTATTTCAGAGCCTAGAGAATTTCATTTTGAAGAACTGCTGGGAAAAGAGTTTGGCTGGATGTGACTGTAGGCCACCTGAATGACCCTAGTCCATTCTGGTCTTGGAATGTTTCACCTACCTAAAAAGTCTACTTGAAAATAGATAAAGAAAATAGTAACAATATGAAAAAAAATATGACTACTTGAATATTAGGTTGATGTGGATGTAAACCACAATTTAGTACTCATTAAGTATAATGTCAAACTTAAGGGGATGACAGAAGGTATGACTATTATGAATATGAATGTAGAAGATTTAACTGGAGAGAAAAGGGAAGAGTACCTAGAGTCAGTTGATAAAATTATGTGGAAGGATTCTGGAAAGAGTGGTGGAAGGGTATAGAGGGTTTATAGAGTCAGGACAAAATGGTTTCACTATACAGGAAAAGAAACTGTCAGGATGTGAGAAAGGAAAAGTCCAAATCAGAGATACAATGAAGAAAATAATAACGCAGGTAGTTTCCGACAAGAAGGTATGAGTATACATACATAGTAACTATATAGCAAAGATAACTGGCCAAATGATTTGGTTTTAAAAAGGCATTATGACATTGATATGAATACTATGGGACCATAAGCACTGGGCTGTGAGATGGAAAGGAATAAAAGGATATGTAATAAAAAATGTAGGAATTACTAACATCCCTGTAGAGCTATTACATAGCTTAGTAAAATGAGAAGGGAAGAATTTTCATGGGCTCAGTCGAAGCATTCATGAGAGAGTAATTTGTCCAGAAATCTAGTTGGATTAGTATTGACCCTATTCCCAAAAGTGGTATTTCAGCAGTGTTTGAGGACTATGGGTTTATGTGTGATTTCACATGTGGTGAAGATAGCACTTTCAATCAACTAAAGGGTTTATTTAATTACGACTTTATCGAGGCGAGATTGAGACTTCATTGTCCTTTCTTCCACATAACCCTTGTACGTTACATTGAAAAAAATTACAAACACCCAAGTCCTAGGTAGAGGAGAAACCACCTAAGTGGGAATCGAACCCATGACCTTTGGGTTGGCAGGTAAGGACATTATCCCGCTGCCACCGGGGCCAGCAAGGGTTGAGAAGAGAGCAAAAGTACTTAGGAGAGGATCAATTTGAATTATTTGTAATCTCATTTAGTGTATAAGGGAATGAGTTCATGGGGTCAATATTGGGGCCACTACGAGTACTAGGTAACAGGGTATGATTAGGATTATTCATAGTACTAAGGAACAGGATGCAATTAGGATATATTGGCATGCTTCTTGAGTTTTGAGAATGTACTGTATTTCACAGAGTAAACTGGAAAATTTTACAGAAAATATGAGCATACTCGAAAGGGAGATTTATCTGCAGCCCTAGTATGTCTCAGAATGGCCTGAGTATGCATAGGTGTGGATAGTAAGTGGAGAATCAGGATGCACACTACAAAGTAGGAGGGTAAAACAGGGATTCCAATTAACACCTGTTATTTTCAGTGCGTATGCATGGGGAAGAAGGCATGGGAATAATTTTTGTCATTAAATAATAGCAAAAGAGATGGAGGCTGAGGTGAAGGTAGGTGGGAAAATTCAAATCAATTACATTTGCAGATGATCTAGAGTTAGCTAGCCAGTCAACCGATAAATTACAAGCATTACTTAGTACATTCTAGAATCAATGTGATTGGTATGGGATGAGAATTAATTATAACAAAATGAAGGTAGTGAAATTTTCAGGAAGTAGGTTGGCTAAGATAAACACAAAATGCAGAGATTTCAGTGTAAAAATCATTTAACTTGCTTGGGGCTCAAACCCAGAACACTTGATTCCCAAATGAGTGCTTTCACCAATTATGCTACTGAAGTGAGCTGTTACACCATGTGTTTTGTCATTACATTTGTTCCTTTGAAGACCCTAGAAATTTAGTGTTATGACACTACACTAGCCTAAATGATGAGAGAAGTCGGCCAAAAATTGAGGGTTTTGGGTTTGTGTTCCAGTCAAAGGGATTGACTTTTGCATTGTGATATAACTGCATTTAAATGCAAATTATCAGATATCTTTGTTAAAGTAGCGATTGTGGCATCTCCCACAGTTCTTTGTACAAGCATCAAATTTGCTGAACATAAACTAGAGCAATAGAACAATTAAGCAATTTTGGAAGTGAATCTTAAAGCATTTCTCTAAATTCTTGTCAAGTAGAAAGTACATTTGAAGTTAATGAATTTACAGTGCTAAGAGAGGTTTCCATAAATTTTTTCTGTTTAATTTTAAGTATTTATTTGCATCACTAATCATAATGCAAAATTAAAGCATTGCTCAGTGTTGTTCAGGCATGCCAAATTCTAAGAAATTCCATTTAATATCTTCATGAGAAGTGAGTGTAATGTTGTTTAATGTTGCTTTTGGATGCATTTTATGCTGAAAACAGGGGTGTTTCATTTTGTATACTAGTATTTCATTCTAGTAAATCTACGAGTTAAGGTAGTTAAAGTTTGGATGGAAACAGCTAGTCAATATTTCTCCTGTCTCTCATAAAAAAACACAACATCCTACTCTACAATGAAATTCCTCTTCATCTCTGTACACTTCCTTCCTCCCTTCATTCCATCCAACATCCCTATCCTATTTCTGTCCCTTCCTTGCTTGCCTACCATTCTCCCTTCTATCATAGTCTTTAATATCCCATTACCAATCAATATGCTTTGCATCCATCTTTCCTGCCTCCTTATGAGTTCTCCAAACAATCCCCTCTCTTCCCCCACCATACCTTGCACCTCCTCATTTATTTTCCTTTCAGTCCACTTAATCTCTTCCATTTTTCTCCAAACCCACATTTCAAAAACCTCCAACCTATGCCTGTTATTTTGCTTCAATGTCCATGTTTATACACCGTATATAACCATGCCCCTTATCAAAGTTTTAGCCTAAATACTTCCGGAATGCTTAAACTGTTCCTTCTGCAACAGTTTTTGCCTTCCTATTTTAATATTTGACCCAGCCTTTCTTTTTCTGGAAAACCTCATAACCATCACTTTATTTACATTTAATCTCATTCCATACATATAGTATTACACTGAATTCCCAATTCACTCAGCAATGCTTGCAACCCCTTGGCTGACTGACAAACTAAAGCTTGATCATCAACTAATTTTATGAATTCCCCACTGACTTTCATTCCTATCTCCAGTTCTCCCCATGCCTCTTTATAATTTCCTCCACATATGTTGAACAGCACAGGTGATAATGAACAACCTTACCTTACTCCTCTTCCTAATACTGACCATTTGGACTCTCTGTCCCCCACTCATACCTGAGTAGTCTGAGTACAGGAAGTAAATTAGTCTCCTATCCCTCCAATCTATTCCTCTTTTCTGCCATCTATTAATTAGTTTTTCCCACTTCACCCTATGAAATGCCTCTTCAAAATCTATCAAACAGAAAATGCACCTCCTAATTATGTATATTATGTTTCTCTCGATTAGTGATCTCATTACTGCAATGGCATGACATGTACCTCTCCACTTTCTGAACCCAAACTGATCATCTCTAAGTAATCATTTACTCTGATTTCCATCCTTCTGTTGATGATCCTGAGAGGCTGCATGCAATATCGAACTTAAAGTTCTGTAGTTATCAGATAAGTAGCCTTTACTTTTTTATGGAATAGGAACTCACACTGATTTAAGTCTTCCAGCTAAATGTCTTCCTCATAGATGCTACGAATCAGTCCAAATAGACTCTTCTTCCCTTGGTTGTTGTAAGCCTTAAAGTAGTTTTGTGGTGATGCTTTCTACCCTCACAACCTTATTTGATTTCATTTCCATAATTCCTTTTCTATCTTACCATCAAGTATGCCTGGACCTAAACTATCTTCATCTACGTCTTATTCTTTTTCTGTCTAAGTTTGTATGGCTAAGTTCTTTAGCATACAGTTCTTCCATATATTCCTTCCATCACTTTTGGATCTTTTCTGTTTCAACTGTTAAATTTCCTGACTTGTCAATGACTGTTGACAAAGATTTTCCCTCCTTACTTCCTGATAGTGTTTTAACCTTCTTGTATAGCACACCAATTTCACCCTTCCTCTGCACATTTTCTATATCCTTACACATTGTCTTCCTCCACACTGCTTTTGCTCTATTTGTTCCCCATCCTAATTTATTATTTAACTCTTCATAGTTCCTCCTGCCTGACATTACATGTTTACATTCTTCCATTTCCTTCCCCTGTCTACTTTTCTAATCAGTTCATCCATGACCCATGGGTTTCTTTTCCTTTTGCTGTTAACAACTTCTATAGTTTCTTTTGTGTCTTTAAATATTCCTTTTTTGATATATTTCCATTTTTCCTTGATAGTGCTTAGCTCTTTTCCCTTATCAATGATTTTCTTTATATACTCCTGATACTCCTTCCTTGTCTATTCAGTTAATGTTTCTACATTCCATTCCTTTACCCACCACCCCTGCCTTATCTTTTTGAAACAGACGTTACTTTTCATAACAACTAAATCATGGTCAAAGTCTGCATCCGCTCCCGGGAAGCTGTGCGAATTAATCACACTTCTCCTAAACCTTTGCCTAACCAGAATATAATCTATCTGATACCTTTCTTAGTCACCTGGCATTTTCTGTGTATACCTATGATTTTTGTGGTGCCTAAACTATGTGTCAGCAATGACTAACCTCTGTCTCTGGCAGAACTCAATTGCTTTCTTCCCGTGGTAATTCCTCATTCCTAAACCATAGTATCCCACCTCATTACTATATTTTCCATTGCTTACCGTTGCATTCCAATTCCCCATAACAATCAAATGCAGGAACACACACAATTATATCCTCTAACTCATCATATATCCTATCAACCTCTTCCTCTTTATAGCTGTCGGTGGCATGTATACCTGAACAATGTCCAAGTTCATTGGTTCTGCTTTTATCTCTACTAGTAATATTGTATCTGTTGCTTGTTCTATGTTAACTATGCTTCTTGCTACCTCTTTATTCAATATTATAGCAACATCTCATTAGCTCTCATCCCCACCACTGTATATTATTCTATAACTATCACTTTAGTATTCCCCGTTATCTTTCCATCTCACCTTGTATAGACCTAAAACATCTAAATTATCTCTTTCCATCTCTCACTTAATATTCTCTAATTTGCCTGTCCTCAACACTTTCCTAACATTCGAAGGTCCTATTCTAATTAATTTGGTCTTTCTCATTATCCTTTGAGCTTCTGCTGCTGGTTTTGCTTTGCAAGAATTTCGTGATATGGCAATTGAGGAACCCTTTCCTCTTCTGCTGCTGGAGATGGCACACTGCCATTCAGGCTGAGTCCTGTAGTTGCCAGGACTCATTTTCTCTAGGCTACCCATCAGGAGAATCTTAGGATAAATGATTGAGGTGGTATCCCATTGGCTTCCTCAGTAGTGTTATTTATGTGGCACCATCACTCAATGGACAGCCCACGGGTGTGAGATGCCCCTTCAACCACCTTGATTAGTAACAGACACTGCATGGGCTACCTTTCGTGTGTGACTCCTATCCTTTGAGACCTATCTAGCATGGGTGACCCTAACAGGAGCAATTATCATTGCTTCTGCCAGCACAGCTCTAGGGGTCATCGGAATACACCAGCCCTTCCACCACATCAAGGTTGTCCATGGGAGAGTTGGGTGCAATATAGTTCAATAATTCATCAGCATTCAATTCTCTTCCCCAGTTGGATTAAACAGCAGAAGCAGGGTCTTTTTTAAAATAATGTTGACATGTAGTTGTGTAGGATAATTAATTTGTAATTTGAATAGCATTATTATCAAAATTTTCGATTCCTCTATTTAAAAGCTAATATTCCAGTCATTATCTATAAATGTTAAGCTAAAATATTTGTTTCCCCAGCTGGCATCTTCAATATTCTAGTATTCAATGTTAATATAAGGCAATATACCAGTTAAGGTAGGTTTTTGGATGGACACAACTATCATTCAATGTAAATGGAGAAATTAGATTTAGTTTCCTGATTTCACTATAGCTCTTTAGAGGTGATTAATGGTGAATAATCATAATGTGAGCCATTTCTTTTTTTATTTTCGAATAAACCTAACACAAAATATTCAAAATTCGGTGGCCTTTACACCCAAAATCTGATCATTTTGTTACAGTCTTACTAAAAGAAATTTTTGTCTTATGCATAAAAATTCTGGTGATTACCCTTGTGCCTTTTATTATCTTAAATATATTAGGTACTTATAACATGACAAAAAAACTTTTCCTCTTTTCCAGTTAGGCTATTAAATGAAGGTAATTTGTCCAATCTACTCGCTCTAATTCCTTCCTAAAATACATGAAGGACACTAAGATATACTGATTACATCTAAATTTCCATTGTGAAACACATTCAAATCGTTTGATTCTTTGCCTGCATTCAATTCAAACTTCTGACTGAACTCAGATTCATCATTTACTATCATGTTACTGCAACGCTCATCATTTATATTTGCAGTAATAATTTAGTAGCCTACCTCCAAGTCGACGTTTATGCCTGTCAAGGGCTGAGATATATTTAAATATGCATTTTTAGTACTTCCAGTGGCCAAAAATCAAATAAAAATGACAAAAATCAAACTATAGTGTAACTCTTATCACTTAAAAATTGTAAAACATGCAACAGCTTAAGTATTTTGTAGTTAGTCATATACATTCACTCAGATATTGACTAATGATACAGATCAGATACTAATGATGGCTTCACACATGCACTATGCTACTTTCATGAATGCTTAAGAATAAAATCAGATAATAAAAACTTCTATGGAAAACACTCCAGAGTGACTACAAGGAAAGAGCAGGTGAACATGAATTATCCATACTCCCCTGCCTAGCACCACCTATCTCAATTTCCCATTCACTTTCCTCACGTGTACAGTGTGATACATATGTGTATACAGGTTCCATATAAGTTGTTTATCCCACCAGTCTACCCTTGCCTTTTGAAAAATGTTCTTTAATTGTGCCCTTAATATTCTGCTGATAGACTTCTCAAAATCCTTGGAGAATACAAATGTATCCTAGTTGTACTGTATATTCCTTTCTAAGATATTGGTGACCTTATTATTGCTATGGCATCACGGGTACCCATTCCTTTTCTAAACCCAAGCTAAATCTTCACCTCGGTACTTATTGGCTCCCTTCTCCATCCTTTTGTAAATGATGCAAAATGTAAGTGCTACCTTTGCCATGTGTGAAAACAATCTTGCTGTCTTACTTTTCATCACCTACTCCTGCTTTTCCCTTTTTTGGGATGGCATCAACATCTATCTAACAGTCTTCCAGCTGAATTCCTACCTCTTTAATGTTATAAATGAGCCCATATTTTTTTTTCCTTTCCGATTTTTCTGAATTCTTGAATAGTTCCACCCATGTTATCCATTCCTACAGCCTTTGCTATTCATTCCTTTAATGCATTTTTTATCTCACAATCAATTATTTCTGGTTCTAAGCCATTCTTATCAGCATCATGTTGCCTTTCTATACCCAAACTCGCCTGCCCATCTTCATCTTTGCTATGTAGTTCCTTCATATATTCTTTTCATCTTATTAGAATCTTCTTCTATTATTCTCGCTTCGATTATTCTTTTATCCGTTGAATATCCAAAAATATAACTGGATATTTCTTAAACTTTTCTAAAATTTGATCTCTCACACAGGATATCAAAGCTCGGCAGATGGTGGGACAGTCCCATCGAGGATTTCAGTGCTTTTTAGGAGGTCGCGACTCCGGGAGAGAGAGGATAGAGAGAAGATTCCTCCGATTCTCCTGATTCCTGCCTGCATTCCTTCCCTTCTCCAGACTTCCCCAAAGTGATATCGCCTCAATCTCGCCTCCCCGTTCTGGGTCACATCGCCCTCGTGCACGCACGAGGAAGTGCGTCATGAGCATCACAACCAATCCACCCTCCTATCCCATCCAGCAAAAGGGTCCTCTTATCACCAGAGAGCAGCTTATTGCTCGAAGTTTGCTTCCGCCGTCACGTCCATACACACCATGCGTCGAATTTGAAAACCATTGCTGGCGTCTGGCCTAACCATTACGGTGTTGTTTTCAAACTGGCGCATATCCATTAGACATATTAGAATTTTTCCTAACAAAAATGAAATACGTGAAAAAATAGATAATCAGTCGGGTGAAAGATCTGAATTCTGGAATGTAGACTAAATGAAACAAGTGTTTGATGATACGACTCTTGGAAAAAATACTTTCTCGAGGTATTCACTGAATTTAATATTAAAATAATCCTTCAGAGTAAACAAAAAAATGCCGAGACCGTAAACGAACGTACCGCAAACTTAATTTTAAAAGTTTACGGTTTCGGCATTATTTTGTTTACATTGATGCACGACCTCCTTCCTACGACGACCTACGTTCCTTGTATATTTAAATAATCCTTCAGAGATGATTGATATGATTTTTCATTTTCCAAATTAATTCCGCACTATTTGGAAATGATAATATGAAGAGGGGCAACTTGCACGGTAGTTGGCACTTTGTGTCAAGCTCAATTATTTTTAGGTAAATGGTCTACTGTCTATGTTGACATTCCCCATAGGATTTTTCATAACCAGCCCCTTACGGAACCTCAAAATAGATAACCCTAGCGTAGTGGAGTAGCCACGCTTGAGACTAGATCTTTATAATTCTGGTGCGTGTAATTTTCGTGTATTTTTTAATAAACGCGCAAACTTTTATCGAACTGCATTAGCCAACGACTGCTAACACATGATCATTAATATATATTTCTTAACATTTTTAACGCCTCAGTTCCTCACTTCTAGGACTAGGTTAATGTCCCAGCTGCGACTGATATTGGAAGGTCACTTGAATTATCAGAGCAATAGGAAAGAAGAACAAACTCAGCGACAAATACTCGCCAAGTTGCGTAGTTTTATCGCTGATAGCGACCTTAGCGGAGAGGATTTCCCGCCTGTATGCATACCGATGATTTCATTTCTGTATCTGAATAAATATTCCTCCGAAAACGTGCAGATTTGGAAAAGGTTAGATTGATGAATTGAGTTTATTTTAGCATTATCTTGTTTTCTTATTTACTTTCTCGTTTGGCAAATTAATTGTCGGAAATTTCCAAAATTATCTGAGAGGGGGACGTGTCCCGCTTGTTTTCCAATCACGAAGGAAAATCATGAAATGATCTTTTTTTTTGCTGGTATATTTGTACTTTTTACAGACAACAATTTATGACATGAAGATATTAAATAGTACTATTACTGCAGACATTTTTTACTACTGCAGTCAGATGTTTTGAAGATATGCCATTCACATTTTTTGGATAAAACGTAAAAAAGTCACGGAATAAGGATGATGGCGACGTGGGATAATTATGATTATTTGTAATGAGTCTTTCATTTCAAGTAGAAAAAATATATATCAGTCAGTTACACGCTGTTTTTCTGCATATCACTCCGAGCTCTGGATATATTCACCAAAATTGGCGATAAAATACAATGCATTATGGATAAAAAAAGGTCGATTGACCTGAGAATCGAATGGTAAATGAACATACATTACTTTAAATTGATGACCGACGAACCGATTTGGAAATTTTTCGAAGTTCAAAGCGATATTCATCTCACGAACATAGGAGAAGAAATATTTTTCTAATGGCTAAATTGTTCGCTTTACTCAGCCAAAATTGAGATCTCACGAAAATAGTATGTAATTACATCGACAGATTCAGGTGCAAAATCGAACATTAATCCACATGGTATCCTGCAACCCACCGCAAGCGTGCATAGCAGGAGGTATTCAAGACCAGGCATGGGACAACAAAAATTAAGTTTTTCGTAATTTTTCGTTTCCTGCATATATGCACAACAGTTCAAATAATAGAGATGACGTTAACTACAGTGGATTCACTACGGTATCTAAGCGTGAAATACAAGGGTGGTCTGAAAAGTTTCCGACCTAACGAATTTCAGAAAAAATATCTTGTATCTTTGTTAGGTCGGAAACTTTTCAGACCACCCTTGTATTTCACGCTAATATTTTTTCTGAAATTCGTTAGGTCGGAAACTTTTCAGACCACCCACTTACACGTACTTCTCTACGTAAGCGATACGGGCTGCTAGCAACAAGAAGGGAAATTAAGATAATGATTAGATGAAATAATGACAACATACTAAGCTGTTAAGAACGAATAATTAAATATGATTTCCCTCCTAGTGTGTTTATTTAACAGTTATTCTGATCCCTTAGCGTTCGTGGGTAAAATTTCACCTTTAATCTGTCGGTTTTTTCACTTGATCTCACTTAAATTACTGTGACGAACTCTCCTACCGTAATCCACTTAACGCATGTTCCAGATCATCGCTAATGAAGCCTGCATTCGTAAATCGAACAATTAGGTAATTTATTTTAACACAAAGCACACATGCGGTTGTTTGTGAGTGAATACCGGGAAGTCACGGAATTCAGTCAGTATTTTTCTTTTCTTGCAGGAAATATACACGATCTGATGTACGCAATAGAAGCATGGGTGACGCTGACACGTAATGGTAGGATTTAGTGGTAAAGAACACGCCGTGGTTAAACTATAATATCGCTTTTGTTGAGAAATTCCACAGCAGGAAGAACATTAACCCGTTTGCATCTCGAATGTTGGCTATGCCAAAGCATATGTGAAGTTCAGTCATGTGCATCGATCTCCTCCTTAAAGAATGGTTTCGCCATTAATAGAATCTGGGCACTACTGCATGGCAAATGAGACCCGGGTTGAAAACCGTAAACAGTGCCAATTAATCACGGCTATTTCATCGAAAAATTTTATTAATATTTTAGTTCACAAGGGTTAATTCATGTATATCGTAGAAATTATTTGGGAATTGAAGCCTTGTTAGTGTAAGTAAGGAACCAACTTTTGGTTTAATCCCCTAAAACATAATAATTTTGTAGATAACTGTCATAAAGGCTTTAACTTTCGCAATAAATATGGCAAATTAGTTACGTATGTCTATCTCTCTTTCTGTGCAAAAGTTAGTATGTTTAATATGCATCGTTTGGTGTTTTTTTGTGAGGAAAACTTTCAGGGTCGTCAAGTGAGGCATCCGCTTACTTACATGGAATCCTGAATCTTGAGCTTACCTATACACGCTATATATAATAAATTAATACTTGAGTTAAATACACATTTGCAAATTATTTCTTGTCTCACGATGCATTAAGACAATTAATGTAAATGAAGATTTTCTAGAATTTATCCAGTTCTCTTGGAATCCAAAGGCAGTTAAAAGTTATAATCGTAAGGTCTACATGTATCAATTCCGTCGTTGCTGCCATAATAATGTACTTAATCATAGGCTATGGTATAATTGACTCGAAATAGCAAGAATCCCTTCAGTCAACGCGAATTTTTGTTACAATTTTTGCCATTAGTTCCAGTAAATGTGGGACATATGGGATATTTCCACACTTCTTTTGTGAACGACTTAACCTTGCAAAATTATTTTAAGTCTACGCTCAAATTAATTTTTTCATAATTTTTTGCAATAATAGAAATTCAATGCTAACGAAAATACAGATATGATATGTCCTCCAGAATGAAGTTTTATTAATGATTGTGAGGCCCTGAAGTTCGCCAATGCCAAACTAAGAAAAACCTTTATATAAATATATATTAATTTTTTTTCTAGAAGCGCTGGTGAGTTGTTAACTGAGGGATATTCGTTCCTGAAAACTTATAAATCATATCATCCTTCATCATTCCAGCCTTCTTCATAAAATAACAAAACATCAGAACGAGAAGAGTGGCTGTCAATTAGTCTGCGCTTTGGATGGAGGTCGGCTACTTTTCGTTCCGTGACGGCGAAGCCAGATGACGTTCATTTCTTTTTTCCCCCACCTTCGCAAGTTGAGGCTCGGTACGAGGTTTCTACGAGGAGAACGGTTCCAAAGGTGTTTTGGAAGAGAGATCCTGAGAATAGGAAAATCGGAATTTTGTGCCATGTGTTTATAAACGGGGGACGTGGGAGTCCAGGGGTAGATTACTGACTGATTGGAGGGCCCGGGTTTGATTCCAGTTTCGAGCTGTGTGATTTTTTTAAGTACCAGAACTTTCTGGGAGAGCATTGGCGCTACAGGGAAAGAATCTGGCCCCTCTATCGTGACGTATGAATTTCAAACGCCGTTGAGCTTAGTATTGGTGAACTCTATCCATCAAGCCGACCTTCGGGTTGATAACTGTGTTTATTGTTTAAAAAATCTTGATGTTCTTTGGTTTCTACAAGGCGTTGAAACAATGGACTCTTCCACCCACGTGCGAGCGTACCTGGTAGGGTGGAAAGTGATTCTCAAAATCTTTATCGTCCTTCAAAATCGTTACGGAAGTAAATGGAACGTGTGAATTGGTACACCAAAGAAACTTCGTCGCATCATGAAAAATCGAAGTGGATAAACCGTGGAACATGGAGAGTTTCAGAGACTTTGTGAAGTAGATAAGTTATTTTTGAATTTGATTGTCGTCCAATCCCATGTGCGCAGTAATTAATTCGTGATCACAATTCTCTGTAGTCTGTGCGCTGGTAGCTGTCGTGGAAGTTACGGGATTTGGATTCGTTTTTTTTTAAATAGCTGCATCGATTTGCCTGTTAATACATTTCTCAAGTCATGCTCATGGTTCCCTGGTAGTTCTGGCCGCAATTGATTTTTTATGGTTCTCCGATGGACACCATGTGCTCCAAATGCAATCATGCAAATAGATCAAAGTAAATTTGCAACGATTCAAAATCCGCGATCAAAACTGTGTCCCCCATTTGCGTACATCGCGTTAAGTCGACGTGCCCAATCGACCTTCAAACTGTTTATCACCCACCTCCTCACATCAAACCGGTCATTCTCTCTCCCACCATCCCACCCAAAAAGTTCGGACCAAATATATGTTGGTGCATTTTTATTCAATGACAAACTGCTCGTTTAAATGAATGTAAACTGTTTCTAGCCGTATTGTGCGAGCAGCATTATTGCATTACAGATTTTAATTACAATTAAAATCTGTTTTGACTGATTTGAAATATGCCAAATAGTAAATATTGTCGCTTAGTCACTCCTCTTCAACAGATGCGGCAGTATTTTTATCAAACTTTATCTTATCTCAAAGCTTTTGAATCAATCTTTTTTCTTCAGCTCTCCTCAAAGCTTGATAATTTTAGTGACGAGGTTTGTATAAAGAATCCTTCCCCTTGTGGCCACCGCTGATTCACGTGTCGACGTATCCATAGAAATCTATGGACCAGAGTTAAGGCTGTCGTGAAGGCTTGTTTAAGTTTTTTAGACTTGGAAGGCATTCATACACGCATTTCAGCAATGTTAAAACAGATAAATTTCACCCAGATCGCACATCCAATATTTTTTTAAAAACACGTCAGATCTCAGAAAGACAGTTATTTTCAATCTAGTCACGTTATTTTTATTCGCGGAATTCGAAGAAATGGTATCGGCGAAGCGATAAATCGACGAATCAGGCATTAGATTAGTGGTGTCCAATGTTAAACTTATTTCATTGTTATTGCCATGAATACAATGGAAGAAGAACTCATATACACATGTTATGATTCAACTCTAAACTAAACATATTATTTAAATCCAATTCGTAAGCATTATAACACAGGGAAAATTAGGCCAGGAGAAAAGGCATGAGTGATATTGCCTTGGGCTAAGACCAGTAATTTGCCTGCGAACGCCGGCTTTCCTCGAGTTGATTACGTCGATATGAGGTGATAAATTGGAGTGCGTGCAATGTGGAGGACTCGAGTCATTTCGGAATCTAATCCATCAGTAGCGCTTAATTATGCTCGAGGGAAGAGCAATTTTATACAAGGATCAATAAAATTACCTGAGAAGGCCGTTAATGTAGGTATGTAGTTGTTTTATCCTTGGGCCCAACGGATTTGAAATTTTAATGCTGGCTACGTATTTGTACCGTTCATTCCGTAAATTTTAATTCCTCATTTCTTGCTTTATTTCAAGCCCCACTCTTTTACCACGTTTCACAAATGACAGGAAAGTAGAACGTATGTCCAGTGTGAAATTTTAGTGATTTAATTGTGTAGTGGAAAAGTGAAGTCGTTTGAAATGGCTTAAATTTATACTCATTTGCTCCCACCTTGTTTTTGGCTGTCTTTTTGAAGCGTTCGGGCGCGTTAGTATGTTATGACGCCAATTTGTTTGTGTACATGAATTAAAAATTCCGAAGAGATATCAGCAAGAATGACACATCAGAAATAATACCAAAATCAATGGAGAGTGGAGGTTTCACTAAACGAATTGTGACCATATCTTAGCAATCCTTGAAATAGACGAGTTCCTTTATGCAGATAATAGTTAGCTACTTGGGATAGAAAATAGTTAGTTCATAGGGATACAAAATTCTAATCGTTGGTAACTGTCGGCGGCAACACTCTGTTAGCTTCTTCGTTTAAACTCATATCCTGATATTATCTGTACTAGGCAACGACCAGAACTTTGAAAGTCCATGGCACTGAAAGACGGGAGAATAGAACGCCATTAGCCGCTGCTCTATTTAAAAGTGGTCGTACCGTTGACTTTTCCGTCAAGGGCGTAAACCATGTGTACTTCCGCGGTCTGCCTCCCGATTGACGAGTTGCCCGTTGGAAAGAATGGCATTACCGTCATTTCATAACTCTTTGCGGTCATTAACTCCCTCAATATTTACGAACGAGAGCGCTGAGGTGCACCAGCGTCGGCTCTGCCATGCTCGACTCACCAATGAGCGCGATCGACGTCGGAAAACTACTGCACTTGGAGAGGTGGATGCAATTTCTTCGACCTTATTGCAATGGATATACGAGTTTTACGATTCGTAATACGTAGTGGTGCCAGGGGCCTGTAATGGAATGCTCCCACATCAGAAGCAATAAAATTGGATTTTCAGTGCCTCTGGAAGTTATTACAGTGCCTGTACATAGTCTCACAATTTTTCTAGCGATCTGCGTCGAGACTGCTTACTTTCACATAGATGTGCGAATCTGTCATCTTTTAATCACCTTGGAGTCACTCGGCAGAAGAACTCTAATCTAGACTTTTACTCGATTACTCCAAAAAAGGGGTTATATTTCGCCATTCGCTCTCGACGACACGGTGGTCTGGAAATTGACTGATGATGATTACGTTTCATCGTAATTGCCTATGCCAAAACTAATTGGTTTTGGAAAAATAAAGAGTGATACGAAAACCTAACAAATCAGGTTGTATTAAGCGTAGCAACGAAAGAAGCAGAATAAATGGAATGAAGGACAATATCATACGAAAAGATGTAACCATTCCGCTTAATCCGAAGTAGTGGAATGTTTTCACTAGGTCAAATTTCAAGAAACTGTAATAGTAACTTTAACGGAGTCACCCGCTATGTGTGCATTATAATGCAACCATTTCAGAGAGTAAAAATCATTCGCCTTGACCGGGATTCGAACCCGGATCCCTCGATATCCGGCCGAGTGCTTTAACCACTTAAGCTACCGAGACGTCCTCTTACACTCTGAAATTTTGGGGGCTTTAAACTGGGGACTGTGGCGCGTCGCGCACGACTACGAATGCCTGTGACATTGTATGTACGGTATTTCGTCATGACATCTTGTTCCTTTAAAGCCCCCAAAATTTCAGAGTGTAAGAGGACGTCTCGGTAGCTTAAGTGGTTAAAGCACTCGACCGGATATCGAGGGATCCGGGTTCGAATCCCGGTCAAGGCGAATGATTTTTACTCTCTGAAATGGTTGCATTATTTTCACTAGGTGTATATTTGATAAACTGTTGTAAAAAATTATCTAACGTAGAAAACTCGACGAATGAAATATTTCGAGTAGGATGGAAATGGAGAGTGAAGAATATTTCCTAAAACATAGAACTACTGGTATTACAACTACTGCTAGATTCCAGAAATGAAACATTTATGCCCTCCCACTGGGATCATTATCTTGACCTTTTTATTCCTTGATACTTGAAAATTTTCGCTTTTTTTAGTTTTATTCCGTTATTTATAAGTAAATATTTATAATTTAGGAGGCTTCACATTTTTATTTTTAAAAGTACACCAAAAATATTCTTTTGTACGCTATTGAAAACATTAATCAGTCAAAATTATCGAGCGCTAGATACAAGTCCTTGTATCCCGAAGTCTCGCAAAGCCTGGCCTCCCAGGGAGATCTGGCACCCGAAAAATCACACAGGAGAATGTTCGGAGGCGTCACCCGGAATCGAACCAGGATTTTCCATCAGTAGTCTGGTGTCAAACCCACTGGATTATCACGCACCTCCATATTGATAAAAATAGATCCATTAAAGGTAGGTTTTATGGAGGCAGGAAAAATGGATGAAAGGCGTATTGAGCGGTAGTGGAATGTTAAAGAAGGTAATAGAGGGGAGAATGATGGGCAAGCGAGGAAGGGGCAGGAACAGGATAGGGATGTTGAACGGGATGAAGGGAGGAAAGAAGTACACAGAGATGAAGATGGACCTGATGTAGATTAGGTTGCGGGATTGGGTTTGGTTTGGAGTTACAAAATGTTTATTTGATAGTTGTGTCCATCCAAAAAACCTACCTTAACCGGTAGATTACTTTTAAAAAAAGGTAGGTTTTGGGTAGTCCCTAACTACTATTATTCTCTACCTATCGTGTGAGCTTTCTCTTATTTGTCCAACATATTTCCTTCTCCAGGTCTTGGTACCTTCTATCTGTTTTCATGATGTTTAAAAAGCCTATTCCATTTCACACCTCGGATTCTCCTTTTCATCGCGGATTTCAAATATCACTTTTTCTTAATATTTTCTCCAACCACTTATTCTGTCTTTTTCAGGATTCCTCTCGCAATTTCCTCTCTTCATACGCCAAACTTCAGCGTTTGGCTTCCACTCTCGCCAATGATTTGAATAGTGTAAAATGTTATCATTACAGATTTTGATGAGTGTACAACAAGAGTAAGATCTAATTCAATAAGCAGCAGGGTCGATGTTTCAAAAATATGATTATGAACTGGGGCACCAAGTGTTTCTTCACTGAATTCCCTTCCCAGTAGACCACACTGCAAGTTATTCTGCCGGCGTCCATGGCTGGAAAAAGTCAGTCGCTTTTAAAAAATCGGAAACACACTTAGTTTGAGGAAGCGCAGCATACATCTAAATCCTGCCTTGGGTGGGCAGACCAATTCAGGATTTCGGTATCAAGCGCGGGTTTCCGGAAGCGAGGGGTACACAAGGTGAGGCACTCGGGCGTGGCACTGTATGACGATGAGATTTCCGGAAGGGTAACTGGTCTCGGAGCGAATGAAGCCTTGGGTAGTTCGTCAACAGCACGATTCCACACACTCTCCTGACATCGTATACCGGACTTCTAAATCCACGAGTGTTGAACCAAAAGGCGTCCATTGTAGCCAAATTTCGAACCTTGCGACCTTTTCCTAGGGAAGAAGGTCAGTGTTTATAGAGGAAGTGATGCAGCAATGGCGGCCATTTCACTTCCTTCTAATCCAGCCCTGTCTAAACCGAATGATTGGACATGAAGGTTAAGTCGGTCTTTGGCAAGTACCCTCCGAGGACTTCTTGGCCCTGAACTTGGAGACAAAGAGTGCGCCACCCTTAACCCCTCAAAAATTTCATTATTACCGTACTCACCCTCCTTTATAATATTCTACTAAAGTTCCATTTTCACTTACTTTCCTTTCCCTCTCGCTTTCGCTCTCCCATGATTTATACCGACAGCGATGCTGTGTGGAGAATAGGGGTACACAGTTTAGAACCCTTCAACCTATTCAAGAAAGGTATTCCGTAAAAACGAGCTGATTTAAACAGGAAAGTAGTCAGGAGTTTGTTTAGAGGGGAGTCCATAGGAAGATTAGAATGTGAATGTTGAGGGAAACTCTGACGAATTTAAATTCAGTTTTCAAATTTCATCATTACTGACCTCTACTTGGTGCTGTCTTAATAAAATTTCTGAGCGGGATAATTAATGGTGAGAAAATACTAATGTTCCTCACAAGCAAGTGAAATGCTAATTATTTCGACTATGAATATAATGAACTTCGTCGGGATATAATGTACTTGTCAAATCCATTATATCCCGACCGTGAGAATGACGCTGCGGGAGTGGGTCAAAGGATAGCGTCTGTGAAAATTCTTAGTATTTTCTTCAGTTAGATTCCAAACAAAAATTATAAGTATAAAACTTAGGACGCAGGAATAAAATAAAATCAAACTGTGATAATTTACAAGTAAACCTAGAGGTTCTTGCTCTTAACTGCGGGTATTTTGCGAAAAGAAAGTAGTAATTGAAAAATACTTCATTAAAAACCTTTGATACCTTTTCAGACTCCGAAAAAAATTCCGATCGGACGTAGAATCACTGGGACATGACGACTTAGGGAATTAACTAAAATTCATTACAATTGGTGACATCAATGTCGATTAATCTTCAACAACGAAATGTGTATCCTTCCAGCGGGAAGTTTCCAAACGCACAAGCTAATATCGTGATTCTATTTCAGTGAAAGAGGCTGCGAGGTTGTATCTCTTTTCCAATCATGATAACATCGGAAGGAACTTGATTCCGTCAACATTAACCTCCCTTTAAAAAATGACCTCGCTCTTCGAGCACGAAGCTCTCTTGCTATCCTTGACATTTATTTATTAAGTCGGAACTGCCGTCAGCCTTTTAAAATCTTCAGAACTTGCCTTCGAGCTTTCACTGTGCAGTCAGTTGCAAACTTTTAAGTGTTCGTTTCTTTATCCTCTCCTCAATGCAATTGAAATTGAAGAATTGTGATGAGCAGGTTTATGAGAGATGTCATTTATCACTTGTCAGGTCTCACCTTGGATTGGGCTACTATGTATAGTATACGGAATCTCTCTTAAGTAGGCTTCATTTCTGGATTACGTCTAGTGCAGAGAAGAACAGATATATTAGTAAACAAATATATTTCGATTACCTAGGCAGTGTGGCTATATATTTAGAAGAACTAAATTCGAAATCACCCACGGAGCGACTATTAAAAGATGATGGACTGGGTCTCAGATTACTCATTTTAATATTTTAGATAGGATATTACAAGGCCTCACCACACTGCCCCAATTTGAATCATAAATGTTTGATCAAGTGAAGGAGAAGGAAACCATAACAGGTACTGGTTAAAAGTTATTTTTTTTGTTTTAGAAATGATAATCAAAGAGGGAAGTGGTAATCGAAGAAGATCGAACGACCGATGAGAAGTGGTAATCGAATTCGCTCAAGAGGTTCTTCTGGGAAAAAGAAAACTCTCTTGAATTAGTGTAATCTAATTATAACTAATCTAATGCTACTACTAATCTCTAAGTGAGAACATGCGCAAAATTATCAGTACTGTGCACCCCAACCAAACTGTGAACTTTCGACCTCAGCCATCGGATTACACTATATCCACGAATCTATTTTATTCATGGAAGTTAGATATTTCACACTCGTTCCAAGCCTAAGGCCAGTTATTCAACGTATTCATAATTGCGGCAAAGATTCTACTTCCTTTCGTCGAACTGTTAATTCGGCGAACCCATCATTAACAACAAATTTCTCATCGCTACCGAGCACTTGAAGTAAAATTCATTGATACAACTCAAACAGTGGTGCACGGAAACATTACCTCAAAATACATTTAACATGAGGTCGACTAATAACACAGGCCAAAAGTGGTTTTGGTGCCGTAGCTTTTAATGATGATTTAAAGAACAATTGGGGTGCTGAATCCAATTATGACACTAGTTTTTTCCTATCAGCTATAGTTTTCAAGATATAGATATGTTGTTACTTACGTAAAAAAATCTTCTACATGATGATATGGGAATATTATATTAATAATAAAACCCACTAAATATAAAGACTTGATTTATTTCTAGGGCTGTTAAATCACCCACAAACACAACAGAATTTTACAATACAATTGAACACAAATACTAAAATTTTTTACTGTAATAAAACAAATTGAAAAGAAAAAAATACATAAAAACATCACTCAACACATCGGAAGCTTCTTTTGCGCGATTTTCTTGAGTGCACTTTGTTCAAACAGTCTCGTTTTAAGCACCAGCAGTAATCTGCCATCATTTGGTTATCCCATCTTCCTTGGTAGTGAGCTTCCATTGTTTTTATATCCTGGTGAAATCTTTCACCTTGTTCTTCACTTGTGTCTCCTAAATTTCCAAAAAAATTGTCTAAGTGGCTGTGTAGGTAGTGAACTTTTGTGCTCATATTACATCCAAGTGATTTGAAGTTACTGAGCATAATGTTTACCAGCTCAATATAATTTTCACTTTTGTGATTTCCTAGAAAATTTTTTATGACCTCAACAAATGACATCCAACTAATTTTTTCAATCTCATTCATTGACTCGACAAAAGCAGGATCCTTTGTAAGTTGTCTGATTTGTGGCCCCTCAAAAATACCAGCTTTAAGTTTTTCAATACTTATATGGGGCATCTTTAGTCTTAAGTAGCCGAAGCATGGTCCATCCTTGTCAAGAGCCTTTACAAATTGCTTCATTAGGCCTAGTTTAATATGTAGAGGCGGTAAGATGATTTTCTCTCTTTCAACTAAAGATTCAGCAATGATGTTCTCTTTCCCAACAACCAAGTTTTCTCTCTTATGCCACTCCTTAATCCAGTGGTTTTGTCTGTCCCTGCTATCCCAGAGGTACAAGAAACAAGGATATTTTGCGTAGCCACTTTGCTGCCCAAGAAGAAAGTTCACTTTTTTTAAATGTACACAAATCACCCAGCGATGTTCCTGGTATTTTATCTTCTGTAAGACCAATGCTATTGTATCGTATTCTTCTTTCATTTTAGTTGAATGAGCGATTGATATTGCGCCAAACCTGTTACCATTGTGAAGAAGTACACATTTTAAACTACGCTTGGAGCTATCAATAAACAAACGCCAATCACTAGCATCATATTGTGATAGTAGTCCCATTTTTTCCAAAAGACCCTTAACGTCTAAACAAAATGTAAGATTGTCTTCTTGAGTAAAGAAGGGTAGCATATCCTTTTCCATTGTGCGATAAAAACTTATTTTTGTACTGGGTTACAGTAAATTCTTTTCATGCAGTCTATAATTCTATTATAATTCAATCTATTATAATAACTCACATGATTATTGAACAGAAACCGAGAAGAGCCATTGATCTTTCGACCATTATCATTGCAGCCAGAGGACGTTTTTAACAACTCGGTCCTTGTGGACTAAGGAAAAATATTATTGCTTCTAATGTACGGGATATTTAATAATACTTAAATGAAATCAAATAACATAATAATTTATTACTTAACGCTTAGTTTATCATTTAATCATGCTGAAATTTTGTCTTCTTTCAGAAGAGTCAACGAATGAGATAATTTTTCAAATAAAATAATAATATTTGATCACAAAAGAAAAACCTCGTAATCGGCAGACTTTCCAGTTACAAGTATAAAGCCAAATTTATCTGATGATTCATTACAACTACACTGGCGGCTGCAATGGCATTTTAATATTTCCTATAGACTTTTTTAAATTGAAGCAATTATTTGACCGAATGCTAAAAATGTGGGTCAAGGGAAATGATTTTTACCCTTTCTATTGTTACATTTTGAGACGCTATTAGGTGACAGAAATAAATTATTTCCATAATAAGACAAAAATAACATTTGGAAAAGAACTTACAGCTCCATTGCCCCGACAGTGCCTTTCAGGCCCTATCTCAACAGACGCCGTCGCCAATCAAAGCGATGAAATTACCTGAAAATATATATGATTTGCATGTATGATGCTGCTATAACAAAAAATTTTGATATCATTTTCCAGGCAAGAATATTGCGAATACCCTTGCAATTCTTGTCACTGGAAAGACTATTCTTCAACCTTGTTTGAGTCATTGGAATCCTAAGATGTTAGTGTATCACAAAATGAGTAAAATCACCTCATTTTATGCAGATAAACCTAAGCGTCGAAGTTGAGAGTGATTAAAGTTGACGATTACACTTGGTCACCTGGCTTGTTATTTCAATATTAAATGATGCAGGTACGTCCGTGAATTAAAAGGAAGTTTTATTAACAGTGAATCACTGAAAGAAAATAATTATAATCGTAGTCAATTGGAATTATTTCCTTCAAAAGAAACTGGCAGAGAAAACCCGCGAATTGAAATAGCACAACACATAACAATAGCACTCGAATTCCTTTCGTCTAGTATCACAAATGGCTCGTCACACGACAGGAGTCGGCAAAAAAATTTCTTTTCCCACGAAAGCGTAAGCATTTAATCTCCGAGCCACATAATCGCACATTTACTTTTAATTACGCACTTCTTTATTCAGTCAGAGTAATGAGGGTTCAGTGGAATTTCTCCCGGCACGGTAATGGGCTTAAATCGAACTGCGGAGGAAGGATGTTCACGACATCAGTTTCAATATTTTTAGTGGCTTCTCTGCTTTTCCCCTGAATTTCATGCAACGTAATTTTTTTGGATTAGATGAAATACACAAAAACTTTAGGAAATGTATTAATCAAAAGCAACCCATCCGGAGGCGATACATCGATTCTTTCCGGGATTGTTAAGCAGTGGCGTGTGAAGGGAGCTACGTGAAATGGACTTTGGATTAGAACTTCGGTAGACTCGGATGAAACTTTTCTATCCCTTGGTGAATATTTAAACTGTCTGAAATTTTGAATTATCAAAGGAAAATTTCAGTGCTTGGTAGATCCAAAAGAATGTCACGAGAAAATGGGAGGAGCGATCGACGAAGGCGAACATTAGATTACAGTAAACGCAGATGCAATTTTGGAGTCACTAATCGAAATGTGTGGCAGATTCATTCTGAGTGTAACATGATGATAGAAAGGAGGGTGAATTTAAATTCCCTGTGCAGTCATCCTCATACAAATATCCATGCTCAAAATCCCCTTTCCTCTCCTCTCTCTTATTCTCGCTCAAATAAAATTTCTCCTTTCCATTGGAACTTACAGACCCTCCACTTACTCTCAATATACTCTCCACTCACATTTTTCCGCTTTCATCGAATTTTCTCATCAACTTTCTCTCATCCCCTACCATGTCCATAACACATCGTTTTGCCTTACTCTCTGCCCATCATTTTTTTCTCCATCCTCGGTACGAACCTCCCGAACGCTTCTTAACAACCGGTCAGCCTCCCTCAAAAGGTAGGTGTCGTAAACACAGAATACTGTGTCCTCCAAATGAAACTTTTCAGTAGTCTTGTCTCTACGCATTTATTTTCCTTTCTCGTTGCCAACTCCTTCTTCCAGGCTCACATTTGCTAAGGAAATGGTCTCTTCTGATTTTCTTACCCCTTTTGCACACATTTATGTGGAAAATATTTCCGGAACGTGGAATTCTTCCCACCTATTCTAATTCGTAGCCTCCTTATTGAATACTTATCTTTCATCCTTCTCAATGATTTGATTATTTTGCTTTTCTGATAAATTATCTTTGTCACGTACTTTCAAATTGATCCTAACCTGCACTTATCAATAGCTGCATTCACTTTTCTGCTCGGCTTAATAATTTATAAATTCAACCGAATTAATGAACTCTCTTACTGCTTTCATACCCATCCCCGGCCGTTCACAAGAATTTCTTAACATTTCCTCATCGAATAAATTCAATATCACTAGCCCTTACGGACATCCTTGTCAAACTCCCCTGGTCAAATGCTCGTTCCGCTTTCCTCGCCAGTGACCTAATTAATGTGCAAGTTTGCGCAAAGACATTCAAACCACCACCCTGCTTCTACTATCATATTTTATGCACTCGATTTCATTTGCTCCAATGAACTCTATTGGAAAACAAAATTTAAGAAATACACAAACTCCCACTCAATTGATACTCGTCGTTTATGCATGTGCCATTGCTAATTTAAGAAATAATTATATCGAATTGAGAATCGTACCGAAATTAAAATTAATGAAAATAAACTTAGCGAAATTTAACAGCATTAAAATATATTTTATATCCGAGCGAATTTATAAAAACATATTACACTACAAAAGAGAAAAACGAATGATTAGGAGTGCCTAAACTCACTTAAGTAATTCTTAAGACTAAATAATAAGAAAAGCCTATAGACCCGAGTAAATAGAGAAGGTCCGATATGGGTTTGCACGCAGCACTTCAGGTTTTGAACGTACATGCCTCAAGTCGAGTTACCACTAAATTCGTTTTGTACGGGAGATTATATTTTTGTTTCCTGTAATCTATTCCAAAAAATTCATTAGAATATCATATCGTAGAAGAATGAAGGGAAACAAAAAAAATGAGAGAAGACAATAGTAATGAAAAAACTCACGGTACTATAGAAGAAGTGTCAAGATTAAATGAACGGAGCAAATAACGAATGAAGACATATGAGTTATCAAAAAAGTTTTTTTGAAAACCTTGCGAAGTGATAAACTTACTTACTGAATGAAAAGACACAATAGTCTCCCAAAGATAACCATTGGAGTACGAAATGTGACCATAACGACACAAGATTGACAAAAATGAACGATTTTCGTATTATCTCATGAAGAAGTGAGAAATGCAAACCCAGGATAGTACTAAATAACCAAGGAGCTTGCTGAGAGGAGTACAAAGTCAAGGGCATCAGAGAACCATGTCTTTGATGAATGATTGCGGTGATTCTGTAGTGGTTCGATTTCATTCTGAATTGCCGAAAACTTGGATATAAAATTTAAAATAAAAATATAGGCTAAATATATGAACGCACTAAGAAGTTCGCGTAGGCTATTGAAAGGGTAAGGTGCAAAAAGTTTGTAGCTAGCTAATGTTCACCGGTAGTTTTTTAGTCTTTGGCAGTGGTAGTTCATAGTAGCATCTTCATATTATCTCAAAAGTAGACAAGATAAGACAAAAACTATGTATTTCATTGAAACATATTTAGGACTAAAGTGTTTTCCAGTTTTGACAGATTTACCCAAAGTTATTTAATGAGAAAAGGAGGATTATTATATTGTATAAAATCAAGATAGATACTTACAAATTAGTTCATTCAGGACATCTCTGAATGTTCTGTATGTATTTTGAATACACCTTATTTCTTGATTCAAACCAAAGATTTTCAAATAATCATCTTGATGGTATTCACAGCATCAGTAAAATTATCTTGTTCTAGTTTATTTGAAAATAATAATTTTTTAATAAATAACTAAAATATCTTCAACCTTCTTTTCTCTGCACAGCTAACATCTTATGACAAAAGATCCTATCCATCATAAGTCTTCACCATTCTTCCGGAGTGGATTCCAATTGGGACCAATCTGTCAACCTCCGGTGTCGCCATCTCCTGTTATCTGCGGGGTAATTATTCTTCTTTACATGGTATTTTTTTCAATTCTAGGCTTATGGTTTATTCTTTTGAGTGATTTATTGACCGCATTTCCATTCATAATTTAAATACTAAGTTACATTCGGGCATACGAGTATCTCGTAAATAGGAATAAGTCTAATGTTATGGATTGCACAAAATTAACACAACCGAATCCATCGCGAGGAATTAACATTTCCATTATATATTTAAATAAAATATCATATTTAAGATTTAGATATATTTCCACTATAGAAAATGAAGTACTTAAATGAACCCTTTTCTTATTCTAACCTACAATTTTTCCTAATGTTACTTTAGATTTGTTCTACTTAGAATAGCTAAGGACATATATCCCTTCATCTTTATTTGCTGCTGGAAAAAACAACTGTCTATATTTTAGCGAACATGAAAGAAGTGTACTCTTCCATTTGAAAATTATAATTGGGACTTGCCAAGTATTTGAGAGACTGTTTCCCCTTCTCCCGTTAGATTACAAGGGAAGGGTTTGTTTTGAAGATAATGTTGAAATTCAGTTTTAACCAAAGGCTAAGTTAGGTGGTCTTACCCTTCACTTGAACGATTTCTACGGTTTCCTTCTGTCCATGTAGAGCAACAATTGTAATAGTCATGGTAATGTTGCAATTTTTTGTTAGAGAGTGATCACTAAGTTTTTAGGGCCTCTTGAAAATGAACGGTTATTTTTCTTTTATTTCTACTCCCCTGGTCGTAGCTCGTCAAGATACGTCAGTCCGTCAGTAATTGTCAGTATCAAATCACGAATGTCCTGGAGCAGTAAACTTACCGAAGAACGTATGTGCTACTTCAAACTCTGTATGGCAAAATGACTCTAAACTAAGAGGTACTTCGGAATCAAACTATGCATAATTATGGGGTATTATTATGGAAAGTGAAAGGAAATTTCTTCTAAGTCAGTGGGAGGAGATTTCTTTTCATTCTAAATTCGCTGATTGATACTCGCACGAATACCGCAAATCCGAGGCCACATTCGTACATATCTTCACTTCGCGTGCGTTCTCAATTCATTGCCGTGAGATTCACACGGGTGCCTCGAACATTACACTGAAAGGATACAGGCAGACTATAAAATGAAAGTGAATGTGTATCGGGAGTAAGCGAAACCTTCGACAAACACTCCATTCTCTTCTCCCTTCCTCACGGTCGACTTTCTCACTTCTCCGAAGAATACCCGTGCCCTCCTTTCGTCGCTTGCCGAATCCGTGAAATGCACATCTGATCCGCAAAATCCAACCAACTTCTGCTGGAGGAATTGGAACCAAGCCCTGCGACGAAGAAGTCGACATCTATTTTGCATACCTTACTTTCACTTAGTTTACTTGATGGATATTTATGACGACTTGACTTCAAACTTTCTTTTGACATTTATTATTTGAGAAACAGGTATCGCTACTTAACTGGAGGGGGGGATAGTTTTTACTTTGATCAAGTAAAAGTAAGTCTCAAGCGATTTTAACGATTCAGTCGATTTTAAATCTTTGAATTCTATTAAATTCACAGCAATTTACGGAGAAGTGAAACTTGCGGCAATTGGGTTCTGTTCCTACCGATAAGAAAGCATCGGGTCAAGGTCATCATCAGGTTGGAATCCTGTGGCTTTTCCAAGAACAGTTAATCTTCACAGAATACAATATCTCGACTACTCTTTCACAAAAATGAATAGAAAACTTACTATCAACAATGGCCATTTTTGGTGAAAGTTTCCATAAAACGGTGAAGATGAATAGATTTCTGTGATCCGCATGCAATGCTTATGAAAACACAATAGTTTCACCAGCCTTCCACTCGGCCTCTTCAGGTGAAACGCCGGTGAACTGTCCTGAGAAAACAATACACATTGAAATCAATGGTTTGAAGCTCTACTTTGTGAAAATTTATGTTCACTGAATAAATAAACTTTGTATTTTTTTACATAAAATTTTTCACTGTGTTAAAAAATATTAAGTTTATTTAATCAGTGGACAGTATGCATTCCCGAACAGATGTGTATCAAAGTCAACATTTGGATAATCTTCGTTTCCGTGTCTTTCAATCCATCTCCAATGTCAAAACTCCTGTTGGCTGGCAGAGGGTAGTTTTTAGAAAAATGAGAATAGTTTGCAAATTATAACTTTTGCGGATGCGTTGCGTCATTTTCTTCATCTCTTACCCCGTAGTGAAGATGTTCATATAATTCACAGTACCAGTGCGATGCAATGGAAGGAATTCATTTTTATAACATAGAATCTTTACTTATATTTCAGTCTCGTGCAGATATTGTACCTAAAGATGGTTCAGTTAGTTGAAGCGTGCTTCGTTTATTAAGATTTTTTATTTTGTAAAAAAGTTTTATAGTTCTTAATTCTATGAGATTCTTGAAAAGTTTATACAGGACTGAATGAGCCACTCATTTGACTTGTAATGGAGTATCAGATATTCTATTAGATATCCCCTGATATTCCGCAGTGCTATTAATACGGATATTCTCGCACGACGGTTTACCGTCGTAGCATATGGTAGATTTAGGCTGATTTGCAAAGTAATCAAAGCGGAAGTTAATCACCAAAAGTTATCAGTTACTTATCCCGTTAATTTACGATTCTTAGGTCCTTCCTTCGCCTTTCAATTCCTACTCCTCATGGTTCACACACGAAAAAATACGAGACATTCACGACTGAAGGGAGATAGAGAAAGATTATCCCTCATTCACCGCACAGCACGAGTATCCTCCATAAGGTTACGTGAGCAATCGATTCTGCATGCCTCTCGCCCTTGATCCAATCGTGGGTAGTCACTTCTGACGCAATTCGGATGAGGAAAATCCTTGTGCGTACGAATTTGCGCACTTGGTCGGGGGAGACCGAACTCTCCGGACGAAACTCGAGATACTTGAATTTATATGCGAGCGGGAAAAAGTTATAGCCCCAAGGGGATTGAGGTCTTTCTCCGCTACAGGAAAGAGGAATCTACGGTCCGGGAACCTGCTCGCCGCGTATGGATCGTTATATGGTTGGAAAAATAATCGCTTGGAAAAACCTGGAAAGTTGCCGGATTATCATTGGCACGATTTATTTTCAGTTCATTTAGTGAACGGCATGACAGACCGTCTCGGAAAGAGTCACACACAGTCTTCACTTGCGTCAAGGAATTACTTATTCAAAACAACAAATGGCATTCTATCTAGTGAGAATAAGAAAAAAATAATTTCAAAGAGATGGAGCCTATTCAAGCAACAACTTATCATGCCGGATTGATGAACCCATCAGCTAATCTATCGGTCGTCGGTTCGAATCTCGCCTCGGTTGCCTTTTGCTACTGGGCTAGGATTATTTTCCACGCAATTTTACAAGGTGAAATTGCAACACGTCTGAGATCGCCGGGTGAGTAGTAGATAGGGTTTTCGAGCACTGCAGGGCTTTTTCTTAGGTTAAAGTGTAGGTCAGCGTGTTGGTCAAATACGGGTCTCTAAAGTCTTCTTCGCCAAATTATTTAACTCTGAATGAAGCGGGGGTCAGTGCTAGAAATAGTTTATTTAATACAAATCAGATAGGATCGGACGGATAATTTTACGAGGGATTCGATATCAACAAAAAAACCATCCTCGTTAAAAATTAAAACAACTGTAATGCCAAGGAAACATTTTTTGTATTGATAGTTTATTGCCGAAGTTTCAAAAACAAAGTTGCAGAATATCATCACCTTGCTCAAAATCCAGCCGCAGAAGTATTGGGACAAGAAGCCGGTTATCCACTGACATTGCCGACGGTGAAATTTTCCCAAAATGCTTTTCCGTTTACAAAAATGACAGACCAAATAGAATCCGCGGCGGTGTCTTTATTACAGTCAAACATTCTTCCGTCAGCAGGGGTGAGGTAATACCAAGTAACGGTTTGGAAAAAATTTTGTGTTCAATTACATAAAAATCCAGAATTCAGAATAATTTTTGCATGCGCGCTTTCAGGCTGTCGGACGACAAAGATAAATAAATACTAGAATTAGATCAGCAAACCAAAAGTTTCTTATCCCAATAAAATGATCGCGACGTTATCCGAAGCGTCGGAGCTTTCAATGCCCCATCTATTAGGTGTTCGTGGAGGAACTAGATTTGTAAAACGTTCCTATGATTAACCTAGTAGCGTATCCAAAATATTAGAGCAGCTAGGCTGGGAATCACTCACGGAGCGAAGGGTAAATTACAGATTGAATCTCTTGCATTAAATGGAAGGATATCTCTGTAGCAGTGATGTTGAACATGTGCTATTAGCTCCATCGTAATACGGTAGGAGAGATCCTGTCAATAAAGTCAGAGATATTAAGTGTAAAACAGATGGATTTAAGATTTCATTTTGTACGAACGATAGGAGATCAGAATAACATTGTCCGACCGCGGTAGAGGTGAGAATGTTCGGGTCGGGACTGGTCTGGTGTGTATTCTCCCTTCACACACCCTGACGGTGGCATTCAGGGTACTAAAATATCTAATATCTGCTTAGGCTGTTAGATAACCTATACCTTAAGTCTTAGATGATGCTTATTCATATCAGTTCCTTGTGCAGTTGCGCATTTTAATATATTCCAGACGAGTTTAAATTGCGTTCTCATGCTTTCGCATAACGGTGCAAAATATTATTTCTTTATTGCTGTGGGTAAATTAATATATTTTATATATGATGCTGTATTCAATATTTATTGAATTCTGTAATAATACGTAGTATGTCTCAAAAGTAACTTACGTTTTGAAATAAACTATGAACCTGAAGACAAGACAAAGTTTTATTTTATGGATTTCAAAGTCACATTCTTAAACTATTTTTCTGCATAGACGCCATTCAAATTTAGGTATTTATCGTAACGATCCTCAAGCTTTTCAATTCCATCTCCGAAGAAATCTGCCGCTCTACATTTTAGCCACTTGTGTACACCAGCATGCAATTCTGCGTCACTGTCAAAGCACTGTGTTTCCAAGCCATGTCTTCATCGCTGGAAAGAGGTGTTAATGTCTCATCCCCACTTACGAAACGATCTAAGAGTGCATTATCATCTTTATCATAGGCTTCGAGGAAAGTCAGCCATGCAGCAAGGCACTGTTTTTTTTTTGTGGTCTTCCGTCAACATTTTCGGCACCCATCTGGCACAAAACTTGCGAAAGCTACCCCGCTACACTGTCATGCAGTAGACATCGTGAAATTCGAGGAAAATGAAACGAGAGATAATCGTTAATCGGCGATTCTCACAAATCTGTTCGTTGATTATAACCGTCAGTTCATCTGTCACAAGGTTAGGCCGACCACAGCGGTTCTCGCCGGCCTTTTTTAAACTGAATGCATAACTGTCTCACTCCACCTCCACTCATTAATCTGTCTTCGTACTCTTCACAAAGTTGCCTATGAATTTCGATTGGCTTGTGGTGCTTTGTCGGTGAAAACCTAATCACAAATCGCACTTCACAACTCGCAGTATTTTCTATTGTAGCACACATTATAACAGTTTGCATTTAGCAAACTAGTAGAACCACAGTCTGCACACTACGACAGCATGATGCTTACTGAGTGTTGGGACAAACGGAAGACACCAAGATGGTGGCTTTAGCTCTACCCAGCGCCATGCTACACCGCAAGTTACTTTCTGGAGAGCCCTTATATTTTCGATGTAAAATTATGGTTTTCGGGTATCTAGGAATTACGAGTACTTTTTGAAAAAGTTTGTTATCTGCTCCTTGCTTCGGTTATCTTCTTAAATTGCAATAGTTTAGCTTCAAATGTCATTGACGCCAGTTTGGAAGCATAACTTCCTCTCTGCAGATGGAAATTACAGTTCCCGAATACCTGAATATATTTCACCTCGGCATTCTCCTGCTTGTAAACAACCGATTTTAAACGGACTTTTAAATTTCCTTAAAAAGCATATACAAGTAGTCATATACTTTTAGTATACATATACTTGTAGTCTACTTCAAACTATTGTGTGCAATGAAAACGGCGAATTTAATGGTATTGTGGGAGGCTATTTCTCTCGTTAGAATAGCTATTGGCAATTTCCATATTTCCAACGATATTGTATGTATCAAGATGAGAGCGGAACATATTTTTTTCGAGTATACTTCTCTACAGTGTTCCTTATGGGCCGCATAGTACCATAAATACCCGTTCTTTACTAAGTAACGAATCACTGGGAGAGGAGTCGACCCAGAAATTTTTAGAACAGCACAGAGGAGGAGAGTTCACTTGTAACGCAGATGAATTCGTTAGAACGTACTCTTTTTAACTTTTTAGTACGTTTTGCGTGATATACTTACAAACTATCCTTAATATTTTATTTGTAGATCGAATTACATTTTTCTGGGATGACCAATCTTCATTTTTTAAATCATTAGTTTTAAAAAATGTTGCCGTTCTTTTTACACAAACGTAGGAATGAATTTCAGTAGTGTATAGTGCATTGATTTCGCCCGTCAACAAGTCCTTGAAAGCATTACGCCAGTGTACCGAGCTCCTTGAAATACTGGGGTCGAAGAATACCACCGGGACAGGTTCGAATGACGGTATCTTCGAACACCTTGGTCGCTACATAGCGTAGAGTGTCTTTTGTGACGAGTAATGTGTGCCCTGTGTTATTTATTCAAAAGTAATATTTTTATGTTTCACAAGTTTAGCAGTGTTTAGGGAGCCACAATTTAACCTGGCACAATACCTAGGGAAATTTTGATTACCGAACACAAATTCTCAGCGGCAGCTCTTAGAAATACTGTTCTTTTTTTAAATGTAGTACCTATTTTGCTTCTTTAGGCATTTATTACTAAAAAAATGTTCGATTAATCATAAAAGATGCGGATTTCGTTTTCCATTATCACAGAATCACTAATTGATCAGTTCCAAAATGATGACTAAAAGCAAAAAGTTTACAGAAGTGATTTATTCTTTTCAGTTTCGTAACATTCACCGGTATTTTTACAGTAGTTTTATTTGAAATCAGAACATCGAAGAGCTACCAGCTATTGGAATCATTCCGGTCAATATATTTTGTCCATTCTTACATTACTGTATCCCATTATTCAGTAACCGAATTCGTTTTTCGCATTTTGAAGTAAGTTACTCTAATTACTAACTACGAAGTAAGTTACTCTTAATAACTCTAAATTTCTTTCTAATCCAATGAATACATAATACATTCATGCATCATACCCTCTTCCACTTGCTCATATTTATCAAAGCTAGCACGGCACGCCAATTATTTACCCTGGTAAATAATTATTATATTATATTAACTACTCTGGTAACTAATTATTTAGAGGACTCAAAATATTTCGAGTTTGAATTTCGTCGGTAGCTTCTAGTTTAATATTTCGAGTGCTCATAATATCAATTTGTTCAAACTGTAACAGAATCTTAAGAATATATTATTTTGTCTAGTTTCTAAAGTTTATCCTAATGAACAATAAGGCCGACATGCCGACAAGGGAAAAATACTAATCCAGAGATTTTCTAGTTACTTTTATTTCATGAATAATTTTTCATTTGTCCCAATCAACGGATCATCTACCCCTTTTTGATACACATCTACATAATACCCCACAAGCTGTCACAAGGGCGTGTAGCGGGGGTGGTAGGGCACCACCCATAATTAATTTTAAAAACCGCATGCAAAAGCCACAAATGTATACAGTCCACAAACAAAACATGCTATACATCCATGCAAAAACACTCACACCCCACACACATACAAACACACAAACTACCAACTAACATGCACCTGCACCTACAAATGTATCTGATGTCTTTGCAATGTTTAATTTTGCTCCGACTTGATTAAATGTTTTTAATATTTCTGAAGTGACTTTGGTTTCTAGCTATTATTATTTCTGATTTTTCAGGGAAAGAATTAGTATTTTTATTTCCCTGTACTGGAATCTATCTCCCTTATTTTATCTTTGTGGTCTGATCTACTTAAGTAGTTTAGGGCCATTATAATTCCTATAGTGTTGTCGATAAACTCGTTTGTTCTGAACCTTCCTAAAAGTCTAAGTCTCGCTTGTTTTCATCGTATCGCAAGTGGCTCCCAGTCTAAATCTACTAAGAGACCTGTCACACTTGTTTTCTTATTATAACAATTTTTAACGAATCTGGCGGATTTTCTCTGGACTTATCTAATGCTTTTTTGCCAAATGTTCTCCCAAGGATCTCAAATACTTGCGGCATATTCCAAATATGCTCTATTTAACATCATGTACACGGGGATGAAAATTTGATAAAGCGTAGTTTGTAGTAGCTTTTAGGGAAGGTGACCGATAGATCATTTGCGACATTAGGGATGGATAAGAAAGGAGGAAGGGTGGAGAAAAACCCAGCGTCGGCATTAGCCTGCTCTTATCGAAAGGCGTCAAGGGGTCGCTCGGCGTGTCTTTGAAAGGAACTGCACAGCCGACCTTGACGGGAAGGCTTGCTGGTCTCTAGTCGGAAACCTTGACCTTCTACCACAATTCTTGGCTCCATTTGAAAGTCAAATTCAAATGGGCTTTGCATATCGATGGGAGCAACACGGTTGCTAGTGGCGGATTTTGTCCATCATTCTACCTACATAGCTTTGTCGTTATTCTGGCATTGCATGACAGACCATTTTTTGCCCCTCTTCCCCCCATTTTCCACCAACCTCCCCTTACTTGCTTTTTAGCATAAATAGTAGACAATGAGAAATGACTATTACCAGAAGATGATGTAGTTACGTCGAAACCGGTCGCATTAATACAAAAATTTATTTTGTGGAAAATTGCCAATTTTAATTAATCATGATATTCCACCACATCACGCCTGAAACGTCTCTTTTTATTGCATGACAGGAATTGAGAAAACTTTAAGTTCGATGCTTAAGTGTGAAATATTTAAGTGCGATAAAGAGACCCGTATTCGAACCTAGGCGAAAGATTTTGAACTTACTAGTATATCCCGATCCCTACTTCGGGTTCTGTGTGGAGAGCATTTCAATAGGAGTTCACCGTCTGTCGTATTGGACGTGAACATGTGTGACCCCTTGGAGTCTTTTTGCTAAGAGTAGGCTGCTGCCGCCGCTGGATGTCCCTCCGCCCTTCCCCATTCCCCGACATATCCTACCTCTTCCAAATTACCCGCCTATCCCTAATGACGAAAATGACCTCAGCTGTCGGTCGCCTCCTCTAATAACTACTACAACGAGAAGTAGACTTCTTGTTTGACAGATTTAAGTAAAGGCTTCGCCCTCTCATAATTAACTAACGCAACACAAAAAAGTAATAAAATATGGATTTGTGAAGCGGGAGTGGTCAATGGGAATTAAGCCGTTGGAGCTAACAGTCATGATGGTTGAAAGACGGGGGAGGGGGGGAAGATGAGTAAGTAATTTTTATCTGGGTCTCGATTAATATTGTAAAGAGTAGCCTAACGGTCAAGATATGTTTGTGACAGACCCAATGCCTTACTATTACTACGAGTAGATTTCCAATCCCCACCCAACACGACACTAAGTAAATACTCTAAAACCTACCGTTCAATAAACAATTCTTCCACTCCACATACTTCTTGTGTCATTTCATTGCATTTTACATGCAAATCTTATTGTACCATTTCCACGTCTAGCCAACATATCCCCCTCAACATTCTTCTCGGACATTATATTGCCACTCTACTATACACTATATGCTCTGCATCTTTTTTTCCTGCCACCTTCATTTATTTATTTATTTATGCACCCTGGAAGCCACCGCTACGATATGGGCTGGGGGCGAATAAACACCAGACTAAGTTTGACCCGAATATGACTCTACCGCGGTCGCCACCCGATATTTTTACAGCTTTATATTTACATGAGTTTGTTCGTAATACTGACAAACTTATGACTATTCAAAACTGAGTCAACGGACCAAAAAATTTGTTAAGAAAATAATAATTATCAGGCCATTAATCTTCGGAGGCAAACAATGATCATCTTAACGAACATAAATGCGAGAGGAAAATTCATTGTCAAACGTTTAAATAACCTGAGGCACTATTTAAGTTTTTACTTTAAAAAACGAATGACTAAATGGTAAAAAGAAGAAGAAACTAGAATATGTGAAGCGCAGAATCAGAGAAAAAACTAACATAGTCGAAATTACGGATTCTTATTGAACATTTGAACATTTCTCTCCTCCCATAGCATGGCTGAAACTTCCTCGTTTGTTTTTTCTTGTCAATGTCACCTTTTCCAAACTTCTATACCCGTCTACTTTGCGAGTATAGGGTACGTCCACATAACTTGCTCATTTGCATAACTTTTGTCAATCACATCAGTACATTTTGCTGCAATACCCTCTATCAAAAGACTCCAATATACACTAACTATTCTGGCCCAACAACTAAGTTTCAGAGTCGTAAGATACAATGATCCATACTAAGTTTTCACTAGACTTTCCTTTGGGTATTTCCTTATGATTCCTGTATCTCGTCTCTTTCGTATAAAAAAGCTACCTCCCATGTAAAAGATTCTTTACCGCACTAAATCCCTATTTTAATGGCCTAAATACTTCGCCTAGCTTCTAAAATATATAATAAACAAGTGAATTGCTCCACCTACTCCGGCGTATGTCCTCCAAATTGAAGGCGTATTTTAGCCTTCCCGTTTATTGAGACCCTCATTCCCTTCGTTTTTTCCCATAGATGTCCATCCCATCCACCATCTCAACCCGCTTGACTGACTTGCTTACTGAAGCATGATCATCTGCAAGTTGATTTCATCAGCTCTCTAACAACTTTCATTCCTTCCTTCACTTTTTTCCTACGCCTTTCTACCGTTTCCTCCGCGACTCCGTTGAAAAGCTTGGACGACAATGGACAGCCCTGAATAACTCCTGCCATCCCAACCTTCCATTATCTACCAGCACCGTGCAGTCTAGCATAAGTGTACGTTCCGAGTCAGTTATTAATTCTACTCTTAGCTTCTGCAATATTTTAATTAATTCGATTCCGATAATGGAAAAGTGTCATTAGGCAAATCCTGAACTCGTGCAGCGCATGGAGTGTTATGTGCTGTGTAGACTTGAACTTCGTAGAAGTGTTCTCCTACATACTATATTCGGAGAGTTTAGAGAAATAATCATGGAGGAGATAATACGCTTATGAGGAAGACCTGTTGCCCGCATATCAAACGGATGAATTCTTTCGAGGAAGAAGTCTAGAAAATGGCACAGAGTACGAGTCGTATAACAAAGTTCAGGCCGGAATGGAATTTTATGACCCGAATAGAAGTCCCGAGAAGTACTCATCAAACTTTACTCATGAGCGGATAGTGTCCTGAATGACGACGCGTTAAATACGGAATGAAAGAAGAGAGAAATCTTTGCTGATCAAAGAAGGTGAATGGTGAAGCACGTATACTGCAGATAGAAAAATACTACGAGGGAATCTCATATCGGGAGCAAAGCAAAAATATTTAGGGGAGGATTTAAAGGGATGAAAATCGTCCAGGCATTAGTCAACTGCGAACGAAAATGAAATGATATTCCTAAATCAAGGGAAACGTCGCTAATAAAATTCAGATTCCGAACTCGGAATAGTCGCATAATATGCCAATCCAAACACTATGAGGTTTGGAACAAAACTTGAAATCCAGTTTCCGCTTGTTCCCGGAGATCATGAAAGAAAATCGTGTGTTTTTTGTGCTCCCTGGCAGTACATAGCACTTACATGAAAGGCGCGACTTTCACTCGCCGTATGAGCACGCACCACCTTCCCACTACGCCTGCCCCGAATGATTGCCATTGGATGATGGCACGACTGTCCGAAACGTGCCAGGGTTTCAATTTTTAAGGGCGGGGTCGGCAGGGGGATTGGGGGAGGGAGGTGGAGGACGAATGGGGACGTGAGGATTTCGTGCCAAGAATTATAAATGTGGCACAGATTGTCGTCATTGACATTGTCGTCCTTTCCGCTATACTTCCAGGTATTGAGAATGTACAGTACGTAACGTACTGTATGTCACCCATTCATCGGCTTTTTTTTAAAGTCCTGTATGTTTCTCATGACCAACGTTAAAACATGTAAATACCGCTGGTTATGCTAATGGAATTTGCAAAATAATGATCATTAGACTACCGGAATGCTCCACAGAACGAAACTCTCTATTGTAAGAGCTTCTATTAACTCTCTATTGTAAGAACTTCTATTAAATCTCTATTGTAAGAACTTCTATTAACTTTCGATGCCCGAGTCGGGCATCGAAACGCGGCCAACATGGAACCCCTGACCCGGTGGAAGACCCGAGAATACTTCATGAAGCAAATACGCCGGGAAAGCACCAGATCTTACTTAACTCTCGTGTGTTAAATTTGGATAATAATCCAATATACGTCCAAATACCCTGAGGACAAAATGTTTTTTACAATGCTTTTGATGCGGTTCGTTTAAAGAATTTTGATGAGGTTTGTCCGATCACGGATGTTTGTATGCTGATATTTGAATGGAGAACATTTATTATTGCAGGCGGATATGCATTGTAAATTGAAAGTGATCACAATATTGGCTAATTTCGTTAAGTATGCTGAGAAATCAAGAATTCAATGGATAATAATGATCAAATGGTGCTTCCATAAAATACATAGACCTGTGTTAACTGTATATACATCAATATCACATAAAACCCATGGTAAGTAATCAAATGCAAACACAAATAATTTCAGTCGTAATAACGTGACAAAACACAATAAAAGTACGCATTTTAAGTGATTGTGCAAGACGCTAAAGATATAACAAAACTGCTGTTATTTGCTTAAGTTAAAACAACTCTTATAATCATTTTCCACTGGAAAGGTTTGCAGGTTTCAATGGTAACTCTGAGATCAGATAGGTGCTTTTTACATGGTATGATTCTCATTCAGGAATCGTCTACAATATGTATTACCCTCCGCATTCATTTATATGGAAGGGAAGGGGAAAGGGAGAAAACGGTAAAAGTGGCATGGGAAGAATTAGAGATATAAATGAAAGTCGTTGGGGAATTTACATAATTAGTTAGGTCCAGTAAGCCAATGGGTTACAATCATAGTTTTAGTGTATTAGAAAATCATTGTAATAGGGATGAGATGAGAATCAATGTGCAAAATACAAAGGCTATGAGGTTTGCGAGAAAGAAGAGGAGGATAAATTACGTTGAACGTTAAAATAGGAGTGCAAAAACTGGATCAGGAGTAACACTTAACCTATCAGGACTGTGTTTCGGATCGAGATGGTCAAAGCAGTGGGAACATAAGGAAAAAATCGGGTTAACCAAAGAAGCTTTCGTAAGGAGGGCATTGGTAACATGGGTTTGAGTTAGGAATTTAAGAAAAGATTCTTCCATATGGAGAGAGATTTGATAAGGTCGCGGTCCTTCAAGCAAGAGGATAAACGTCCATTGGTGACTTTTGAGATATGGGAATAGAGAGGGACGGAAAAGGTAATACACACGGAAAAGAAAAATAAAGTACTGGGTATGCTTGGGGAGTAGAGAGAATTAAAGGGTGAAATGCAGAGGAGGACGGAAACTTTTATGCAGAGCATTTTGATTGGGTGTGAGATGTTGAAGGCTTCGCCAGATCGAAGAGATCGCCAGCCAAGCGACATCGGAGGAGGAGAAGGATAGTCATGTTTAATGGAATGGAGGGAGGTAGAAAGTACACGGAATTGAAGAACAGTTGAATGCTGTGTTGAGTGTCAGGGTGGGTCTTGTTAGGTGGATCTAAAAAAATGTAGCGATTTTCACTCTGTGTCTATGACCTATCTTAAACTGTTGATTAACAAAGGGTATTATTAATCCATCATGAATTTCACATTTTGCGTCAGAAAATTCAAAAGTAATCTTTCCCTCATTAACAGCAGTTTTTTTCGTAAGATAATAAGAATAATTCTAATGGCATTAGGTATATTTTTTTTTTAACTTTATACCTAGCAAAATCAAAAGAAATTACGAGGAACCGCCATTAATCTGAAAAGGAATTTTGATCTCTATTGTATTTCAAGATAGCCTATCTTATCACGAGTCTTTGTATAAAGATCATCGTACCTTTTGTTAACCCCTTTTATCACATTTTAACACGTCCATATGCATTAAACTTGAAGCATCTCGAGTAAAAACAATATCAAAAATAACAATTCATTTAACGTAAAAATAATTTTAATACTGTAAAACTGAGAGGTAGACAAAATCTGACATAATAAAACGTGAATGCTAGTAGAAAGGATTAGACTATTCATCAACCCAGCAGACTTCGATTATCCATGGTGCTTCAAGGTTGGAATACGTTAGCTGAGCTGATAAAAAGGCCCTACGGCATAAGAAATTATTCTATGGCGCCTGTGTGTTACGATAATAAGTTTAAGAACATCAACTGAATAAGAATTCGCAGTTACCCACTGCTGAGTGCAATGTCAGCAACATCGTAGCAAGACAATTTCATGCGAAGAAATCTCTATAAATCTGCTGTGATACGCAGCATGATAAAAGCAAAGTAGATCAGACCACAAAGATAAAATAAGGAAGATAGATTCCAGGACAGATAGATACAAATACTCATTCTTTCCCCGAACAATCAGAAACCATAATAATAAGAAACCGAAGACCTTCAAAAATATTAAAAACATTTAATTTACAAGTCGGAACAAAATTAAACATTGCAAAGACATCAGGTATATTTGTAGGTGCATGTGTATTTTAGTTGGTAGTTTGAGTGTTTGCATGTGTGTAAGGTGTAAGGGTTTTTTGCATGAATGCATACCATGTTTTGTTAGTGGATTGTATAAATTTGTCGCTTATGCATGCGGTTTTTTTTCTTAATTAAGAGTGGTGCCGTAATACCCCCGCCACACGCCCTTGCGGAGGCTTGTGGGGAATTAAGTAGATGTAGATGTAAGATGAATATAACAATTTCTATTTAAAAATCATTCGCCTTTACCTGTAATGCATACTTAGCCGATAACTCCGTTAAAAGTTACTGTCCCGGAATTTCCCAGTTTCTTGGAAAATAAATATAATTTATTTGAGATGAACCTGAGTATTAAAAAAATATATTTTTTCTGCTGTTACATTTCTAATTAATTGAAATGTATATCTCGTTCAGAAAATCTTCAGTCTTCTCAAGTAAGACGTAATGAATCATTATCAAAACTTGTTATATGTTGACTTATTGACTCTTTTTATTGATATTTTCTTTTAGCCACTAATACCAACGCTTCGAGAAAGCATAATTTCCACAACAATTGGAGTTTCCCCAAAAAGTATGATTGTCTATAAATATAAAGATAATTTTAGACATTTTCGTTTAAGTTTCATATGCGTTTGCAGAATATAACGTATTTTGACGCACTATTGGGCACATGCGAGGGTTGAATGAGGAGGCGGACCTCTTCCTTTCTCATGACTGGAAAACGATCCGTGGAATGCTCCCTGATATAGCTAGTTCTTGGAGTCTGATCAAATCAGGAAGCATAGAGCTCGTTGGAGTACTTTTGCATTGAGCTCATTGAGGGAAACCAAACCGACTAAAACTGGATTAACTAATTAGACATGAATTTTTACGTGTTTTAGTACTTCAGTGTAGGTCGAAAATAAATGAACGCTCATTCAAATGAGATGGTTCCGAGGGCTTCGTGACAACGAGCTGGTTTTGCTTCAGCGCATGGTTTCAACGTCCCTTGGTCATTAGTTGCTCGCAGAGTTCGTTCACAAGTTAAATTCTTACTGTAAACGAAGTGGATGCGTTAATTAGGAAGGTCCACAAGCTGGTAGCTCATGTTAAGTTTCCAGTCGATGGGGAAGACGCGAGGGAGTAACGCGTGCCTTGTTGTTCGCATTGGAGTAAGAAAGTAAAATCCATTAAATGTAAATTTACTCTGATGTCAGATCTTCTCAGACCAAACTGTGAATTGTAGCCCACACGCGTGTCAATAGTGCATTGTTAGATACATTTTAACACGGATTTCAGTGGAAAAAATCTTTGAAAAATTGATACCACTTATTTGGCAAACCAGTTCTTCTATCTACCCGGCTTGTTCCCTTCACAACAGTCATGGCGCGGAAGGTGAGTAGATACATAAATGTACGTGTATGATAAGAAGTGCCCCTGATATACTAATTCACGCGAGTTGTCGTTTACGAATGAAGTCGCATGAACGCTGAAAGTATTCAAGAAAAACGTGAGACAGGAACAACGTTTGGTGTAAAATCGCGACGGGTGTACGTTACGATATGAAATCGAGTCTCTTAATTCATCATTATGGTGGCATAATGTCAACAGAACCACTTCACATTTCGTGAAATTTAGAGTGAATCGGACGGCTTGGTCGCCGAATGATCAGAGCGTTAGGGCGTTGACCGAAAGGTCGCGGCGTACCAGGTAGTTGCCAACGTTATCTAATGGAAGCGATTCATGACTTAGTGAAACATTTTGTATGTCCACATATGAAGCTTTCATTGACGACCTAGAATTCGACACATAGCATCTTCTTCGCGTCCCTTCATGGTACTTGGAGATGACGCTATGAGTCGAGACCTACGTCGTCAATAAAAGTATTAAATGTGAAAATACGAACGGTCGCGGGTCGATCCACTTTCACTATTAAACCCTACCCGAATGATTTTCTGGCTATCAGAAATTTCAGACCCATGGGTGCTACTCACTCTACCTATGGTTGTGTCTGGTTTTTATAAAAAAATTTGGCGTTTGGATTTTGAATGATAGTTTTCTATAGGTATTACTTCAGTAATTCGTTAAAATTGTATGGAACAACATTTTCACCGCCAGAGAGTTGAATTTTTGCAGGTCAGGAACTTGGGAACCGTAAAGTGACCATTTCCCATCTCATATGTCCTCCCACTGTGGACAGAAAGAAAAATAAAATCGTTTATAGTGATATCACTTGTCAACAATGAAATGTCATTCGACGATGGCGCACATCCGGAAGGTAGAGTGAACATTTGAAAGTGCATGGATATTATATGATGACAATTTCCTCAAATCTTAGGATGCGAAATTCACTTTGAATGTTAGTATTCAGTCAAGCTTCCTCGTGTGAGTGAACAATCAATGCGCTCGCGTCACATTATCACGAATATTGCCCGTGCGATGCACGATCGAGAGTGTTCGACCAACGCTACGTCGAGAGTGGGAAAAATTGGTTTCCAACCTTCACGCTTTCTTTGCCTTCTCTTATTTTATTGAGGCTTTTCGAAAATTGCTCTCACTGTGCACAGGATTCCTCATCGTGCGACAACCTCTCACTTCAGAACCGGTATCGCTTCACCGATATTTCGATTATATTTGACCGCTTGATTAAATATAAGTGTATAGTTTCTTTATCGTATGCTTAATGATATGTTTCACCTGTTGGTAAATGCATTCTTACCCACCCTAATCCTTTTAAGAAAATGAACGAGCTTCTTGTTGGAACCTCAGCCTAAATCGAGTTCCCATTGCCCGCCTGAATCCACACCTAGCCAAACTTCTTGCAAATCCAACTCCTCTCCAAGTCACCCGAGTTGAGTAAGCCAGAGCATGAAAGGGTAGATAGTTAACTGGTATAAACCATACCCAAAGTTGTACAATTGGTATTAATGAGTTTATATGGTTACAAAAAAGATGTTTCCGTGAAGTCTTGCTATCTCAGGTTGGACATGTTATGTATCTCGAGTAAATGTTGATATTTGCTTAATTATCATGAGAGTTGACACTATTTAAGACACTGATTCAATTAATAAAGAGATGATGCTTATGGCTGAATGAGAGCAAGTACCCCACTCGTGGAGGCAGCATTTGCCTTGTGATGCAAACGAAGCCAGTTGTAAGTAAATCGAGATAATAACTGACGCATTTTCATAAGGCATTCGCGATCAGTGGGAATTTTATTTAGTGCAAATATATAGTGTTCCCGAATATTTTTAATGAATTTAATAGACTCGGTGCAGTTTATTTTCCTGTTACTTCTCTCTCTTAACTTTGTCCGTGTAATTAAGTATTCGGTCTTACTGTCGCAAAATATTTTTTCCCTTACACTTCTCAGAAATTCATTTTCGTCTGGACAAATGTCTTCTCGTTCTCGCATTCTTTTCTATTGAGGCCCATTATTTTCCTGTTTAGAATTTCAATGCCCACGCACAACCCCTCTCCGTTCATTATGCTTTTGTTAGTCTCTAACGCCATATATCGCCGTCTCTCTGCCTTTCCGGTTTCGCGTTCTGTACTCTTAAAGGTTTCACAAGGCTCCCTCATTTGCACCTGCAGCATTGTCGAGCGTTGGACGTTTCGTCATCAAATAGTTCGTCACAGTCATTCATCGCTGGCTGCCTGAATCTTCCACACATATACAATTTGAGGTTTTCTGTAAATTCTGCATCCAACGCTACGTCGCGTCTCATCCAAAGTAAGTGAATTTATACACTTAACATATTTGGCACCCGATTATTGAAATATTCGAATGAGATCTTTCTCGAACAAGCTTAGACCGTCTTATAATCATTACTGCAGTATATACTTAAGAGTAAAGCAAAATTGGGGCGTGCATTTTCGGTGCACAAAAGAAAACTATTTGGTTGAGTCTCTCTCCCATTGGAATTATTTTATTTCTAGGGCGAAAGGAATCTTGTATCACTGCTGGGGGCATTGAATATCCATTTCTCTTATGTCTAGTAATGCACAAATTGGTCACTTAGTGAAAAAAGCTCTCGACCCATGCACCCCAGGTTCTGAACAATGGCCACGACGCTTGTTGACGAGCAAGGGATTAATGGGGATGGGGTTAGATGGGGAGGAGAGGTGGGGTAAGCAGTTCAAAGAATGGAAAAGGTGCCCCCCCTAATTGAATGCGTGACTTCAAGCGCCGCTTGGCTTGTTAAGTGAGTGTAATAGACTGGGTTCTTTTATCTTTTAATCAAGCTTGTGGACAATTACAGTTTTTTTTTAGTTTTTTCCACTTGACCATCTCCTAGGAGAATCGATATTTTGCATCTAATTCTACTGCTCTCTGTGCTGGAATTTGAATTTATCGATTACCAGTTCTTGTGTTAAGTATTTATAAGATTTTTTTTATTATTGCTAGTAATTTTGTAGACTATAACTAGTGTCGAACAACGCGCGGGAAAATAACGGCGCATAGACCTTCCAGCTATGATCAGATATGCATTGGTTGCGAGCATCTAAGAGATGTTTAAATCTCCGAGGCCTTAATCCGGTAAGTGAAAGGCGCTGATCTTTTGTGGCCCGCGACCACTAATTCTTTTCATGGTCGCGGGAATTTTTTAAATCGAAATTTTCTCCCTGAATTCAACATACAGGGGACAAGAAGCGTCCGCGAAATGATGGAAAATTAGTTAGAAACTGGGGCCAATTCATTCATTGTACGATACGCTCGCGAGGCAATGAGGTTCCGGGAACTCAAAATAAGTATACGCTCCAAGGGAGGAAGGAGAAAAAAAAACCAAAAACAGCCCGCAAAAATCTTCTCGTCGGCCACGGTCCCATCCTCGTTCCTCGTGGTCCCCAGAAAGGCTCGGCGTGGGAATACCACCCTTTCCCGCTCATGTGAAGAGCGGGTGCATGGCTTTCATTCGGCACGGTGGGATGGTGGTGGCTTACGCGGTGTCGCTCTGAGAGGAAAAGGAGGACGACACTGAGTGAGCTGCTCTCTTTCTAATTGGGAAATTTTCCGCGGCGTCGAGAATTTTTAAACCGGAGAGAAGTGGGATGGATAGCGATTCGTGACTTTCCCTGAATATTACCGCTTTCACCGCGACATGTCAAAGGCAAGCGTGCGAAATTCACCGGGTTGTTCCTTTGAAGGCCACGGATGATGACTGACATGTGAACTCCCTTGTCCTCCTCCCCTCTCCCATGATTCGCCTCTTCCACTTCCGATATCAGCTTCGTGCTCTTTGCTCTCGAATCTATGAAAGTGCGGTGCAGTATGAAGATAGCCGTGTAAGTATTTCAGATATCCGCAGTTTTATGTAGGTTATATTTAAGTGGGTGAATAATTAATGCGACTTCGTGGTAGCCAATTGGGTAGGGAATTTCTCTACTTATGGGAGGATCCCTGTAGAACATCATATAATTACGGTTTTTCTGTGCACTAGATATTTCTGAGCGCAGCTATAAGCGACACCAGGGAAAGGAAAATGCCTCTCCTAATCTGAAATGTGGGAATTTCACACACCGTACGGCTTATTAGTTCGGGCTGAGCTCCACAGTCACGTATCTGAACCACCATCAGCCTGAGTACTGTGGTGATGGTGAATAAACTAAAATAACATATCATTTGCCTTGACAATGATCTAACTTGAATAGACCACATTCGATGGATAGACTAACAAACAACAAACAGGGTAGTTCTCGAAGGAATTGGAGCAGGATTTTTCACTGTGGCATACATGATGTAAAATCAAAGCTGTGCTTATTCTATGAGAGTGAGACAAGCATCCACGTGCTCAAAATATCCCGCAGTGTGTAGGTGAGTAGCGGGGACAGTATGGCACCAGCCATTCAAGCACAAATGTGAGCTCACAGGTACATACGGAAATATATACTAATAAATAAACGCTAATATACACCAACACATGCTAATTAACATGATTTAATAAGAGGATATTTGATCAAATGATTATTTTTCATTTTTAAGAAAAACATTCAGGTTCCAAAGTTCGATTTTGTTATACTCTGGTCCATAGGCAATATATTTTATGAGAGCAATCTGCTCTCTTCACAAATTTTTCAAAGCTGTTGTCATTTGTAGGTCACATTGTTTTTGACTTGGACAGAAACTATACGTTTAACAATCACGAATAACAATCATTTACAATGCTTAATAGGATTCTGTATTACTAAGAAGTTTTATCATTGATGTTTTGCAAGCAATGTATCGATTAGTTTTTAAGTAACTTGTGGACCTGATAAACGCGGCCCAAAGTCCAACTCATCCAGTGAAGCGACCGACACCAAAGGGACTCAAAGGCTGCCTAGGATGCAGAACGATTCGACAACGAGTTATGCATTAATTAGGTTGAGCAATATTTACAAAATGAGTTCACCCTGCGGTAGAGTAGACAATAAAGAAATATTCTAGGCAAAAATGTCGATCTGCGCTTGAGAGTAAGGCATTATTGAATTAAAGAGGGAGACGAATTAGCGTAACCAAAACATGCCGTGTGTGGGGAAGAAATTAAAATAATATTCTTCTAAATAATTTGTTTTTATAAGATTTGACGCAACACCAAAAATATAAATCACAACTCACGACCCGAATTTCAATAAATGAGCATAATCTCCAGGTCAGGACCTGACAGTTGTGATAATTCATTTAAACTCGGAACTTCAGTAGTGTCTTGTTTTTTAATGATGTTGTAAACGTTTCTTCCACTGTCATAACTTCCACTATTGTGGAAAAACAGGGTGTTAACGAAGAACGAATTTTATAATATTCTTTTTGCCATGTAACGATTAACTTCGAATTGTAAATTACCAAGAATTTCTAGAAAAATGGGGTTGAGGTATTCGAAAGGATAGAGCACTTGACTTGCTGATCGAAGGGTCCGGGATCGATTCCAAGTGACGCCTCTGAGCACCCTCAGCTTCACCCAAATTCTGTGACGTTTCGGATACCTGGGAAATCATAGGCGGCATAGGGAAAGGAACTGCCCCCCCCCCTTCCAAGTTCTGGGATGGTGTGAATCCATCCGCCATTTGATTGGAGTCCTAGTTGAGCTCTATCTTCAAACCAACCTTCGGGTTGATTACGGTGCTCCCAGAATAATGTCTTAATTTTGTTCACGGCAAATTAACCAGCAATAATGTGTTAGTGAAAACTAATTCGGATTCCAAATGAATGGTTGTACATATGCCATGCAATCATTCAAAGACGAGTCTTATCTCGTAATAAATAGAAGCGGTTTCTCGTTAGAGTCATAATTTCAATAATGCCATTGATTCTATGCATACGAATGGCAACATCCATCACGAAGCGTTTATGTGTACGTTTGAGAAATGAACTCGCACACATGCATGATTATAGGCGCGTGCAGTTGTACGAGCTCGAAAATTTTCAAGTGACCTCGCTGCGTGATCTCGCACGACGAGAGCAAGCAGCCCTGTCCCACCTGAACCAAGGTTATCGGCGGCCTCGCGCACCTCTGAGAGTGCTGTCTTGATCGAATGGTGGCGCCCGAGACGCATCGGTTACCTAAACTGGAAAGTCCACGGTTCCCGCCGTCGGCGAACTTACCTACCCGGCAGGCTTCGGGAGGAGGAAAAGCGCACCGCTCACCGATTGGCCGAGACTATAAACACACCCTCTTCCATGTCACGTTTCCACAAGCCTCCTTCCTCTCAGAGTTTTCCTCTTGCGGAAGATACAGATCAGGAACGAATGAGCTGGTCATGGTGAGATCAAATGAGCTACAATGGATAGGGAACGTAGAGCAAAGAGAACGTGTATAAAATGAACAAGTTTTCCCCATAGTGTTATTATTCATTTTCCAAGTCGATACGCATTAATATTTTACCACCTCTGGTGTGAAAGGTAGCTATTTATCCAAAAAGATACTGTATATGCTGCGGAAGTTACAATACTATTCTTCGATATAATATGTTTAAATATACCTTTACGTCACAGCGAAAACGATAAAGTAAAGCTTACGAGCCTGGCTTCAAAGGCCAGCCATACAAAGGGAATTTTCCGTCAGCATTATCTCAAAAAAATTCCATCTGCCAGTTCAATACTCCCCATTTCGGGATGGTTGTTGGTTGCACATCACAAACGAGAACTTCTTGGCTAAAGATTTCTTATAAAATTCCCGAATGAGAAGAAAGATTTGAATACGTATTTAATGATGGCCCCTGGGGAAGCGCCGTGTTTACATTCCATGAAAATATTTTAGCATATCAGCATGCCTATATTCTATGCTTTAGAGTAATTTTAAATTAATTTAATGACTCTCTTTACAGTTGAGAATTTGTAAGACTTCTCTGACTTCATACCCTATCTCAACGGCATACTTGCCAAGGCCACGAATGCCCCCAACCAGTGTGCACAGAGAAAATCATAAGTACCAATAGAGGAAGACTTTAATGTCTTCCTCTATTGGTGCTTATGATTCCTCTAAGTCAGAACCTAGGTCATATTCATCTAAAACAATATTCACTGACATACACTCAGTGTTTTGAGATTTGAAATATATTTTCAATTTGACGCATACAATTATCCATGTATCACCACAAAATTCGGCATCACTGATTAAAATAATGTGGTACATATGTTTTACATGTTTTAAGGTTCAGGAATAAATATGTGATAGACTAAACTGTATTTGTCTTCAGAAGAGTGCTATAATTAAGTACGTTGGCGTGAGACTGGATCAGACTCTCAACACAAAACCTTTCTGCATCGCCACAACTCCGCGTAATTCTTCTCAATAGTCAATGACTTTTTTATTTAAAATTCTGTTATTTATTGATTAAATGTATGGCAGGAAAATATCGGTGATTCGACTCAGGGTGATTTTTTGTCTTGTTTAATTACTTATTGATTGATTACTAATTACTTATTACTCAAGGCATTGTATTTTTTAATAATCGATTTTTTATACATTTTGCTATGCTATATTAGTAACTAAAAGGGCAATTTTACCCATCGTTACAGAGAATATAAGTGATTAATGGTTTATATAATACCATGCTTTATATTGTTTTAAGCTCAACTATGTGGAAGTTCATGTTCATTAAATTAAGAACACAATGTATACATCCACTGTTTTTTAATCTCGTACAACTAGTTTCAACGCTTAGGCGTCATCTGATGACGCCTAAGCGTTGAAATAGTTGTACGATAATAAAGAACAGTGGATGTATACATTGTGTTCTTAATAAAATAAATATTGTGTATAATACCACCCTATATTTAATGTTTTGCATTGTCAGTTTTGTGCACAACTATCAAAATCAACAACTTAATAATATCTGAACATAGAATTCATCAATACCCATCAGTTTGCTGAGTGTCACTGATCTGTTTCTTTTGTTTCCCAAGGGATTTGTGCATGCGTATCATAAATTCTAAACCAATCCCTTAAGGGATGAGCAGTAACGAACTAGTTGTACCATTTGACTGGAAATTTAATCTCTTATTTCGTGATAAATGAGATAAGTCGTAGCATAACTCAAAGATGTGATGAAAATTTTATCCAGAAAGTCAATTTAGAGTTCCATTTGGAGATCCCCCGCTTACACTGGAAAGGGTTATATGCCACTCGGGATTAATTGATAAAAATAAATAATTACTTTTGATTTTGAAAATTATTTTACAAAATAATATATTTTCAGTATTTTAAGGAAAAATCAATCGTAATAGCTATTTTAATTCCTTTGATATTGACCAATCGTAGCATAGGAGGTGAAATTCCTATTAAGTATATCGTATTTCTATCGCCAATATCACATTCACACATTATTGCATACAAGTTCATATTATTCATTCTTTTATTAAAAGGAAAATTTTACTAATTTCGTTTTGACTATACCTTATCAAAATTATGAATGAAAAATATCAAAAACATCCCTTCATACTCTATTCATTTCAATATTTACATTCGTGCTCTTTCTTTCTCACTCCTCTTTATTAAAAAATGTTTTAAAAATATTATCTTTCAGGAAGCTCCTGCAAAGGGTTTGCTTGCTTGCTTAAATTTTTAAAGCTTGATTAAATACTCCATTCTACTCCATTATTTACCAATGTCATGCGGCATATCAGTAAATAACTTTACAAAATGAATATTTAAGATTATTAAAAACTGGACAGTATTATTGGTGAAGTAAGAAATGATTAGTTAATTAGGCAGTTTACCAATTTTTTTTTTAAGTTTTGTTTAATTTTTAAGTATTAGAAACGATTCCATGGCTTTATCTTCCTGGGTTATGAAGGCCTACTCACCAAATCAATACAATTTTCCTATCAATGAATTATCAAATCCAGCTGTGTTGTAAAACTTTAAAAATATTTTTTTCTTTTTAAAAAAATACCTTTTGGTAATTTCAGACACTTTTTATGGGAGTTCCGACAGGTTTCAACACTTAACTAGCATTAAGGCACAGCAATAATGATGTTCTCAAAATACGTATGCCTCATCTGTCTGTGGAATGAGAAGGAGAGGGAAGGAAAGAGGGAAAGGATAGGAGAGGAAATTGAAGGAAGAAAGTGAGTGATAAGGGAAGGGGGTTAGAGATAAATATCTCCTCACAGAAAAAAATATTGGAAAAATATACGGAAGTATGCTCGCGTTTGTGTACGTATGTATGTGTACATATTCGTATTTTTGCGACGATTCCACGGGCGAAATCCTGATTCCTGTTGTTATAAATATTATTTCATTTTCATAAAACATCACTGCCAGTTTTATTTCCCAACGATTAGCAACTTTTTAGGGTATAATTCAGAATTCCCTAAATGACCAAAACGCTTTGATAGAGGACTTATAGAATACTATGGAGGTAGGGTAAATAGTAGTGATATCTCTTGACGGAGAGCTTTGGTGGAAAGTAAGGGCGGGATTGGAGGAGAGATATCAGTACTTTCCCAAATATAGTAATTTTTCACTGAAGAAAGTTTTTATTTCGATCTGACCTTCGAGGTCATAGCTCCATCATCAAATATCATGCAAAATCTTTGTCGAAATTAATTGTAATTTGCCATTCTTTCAGAGAGTATTATTTCCACCATGACACGCCTGATTCTTGTCAATTAGAGAGATATCAGTTCAGCAAACGGTAGACATGGTAGGCATAGACTAGACGAGGAGAAAATATTTTTCTAAACTTGCCAAAAAACCGTTATTTTTAGTCATGAACTTTTTCGGCACTTTGGTTCCACCCCAAAGGGTTTGACGTAATCATCCACCTTCAGAGTGGATGTGGGAATTTTCCGAAAGGGGGGTGAAATTCCTCACAAGCCACGGGAAATTGGCGCGCCTTGAACCGCCGAAAGCGAGCACTGGGGCTCGGTGAATAAAAAAACTCAATCGGAAAAAGGTGAGAACGAGATCTATCTTTCGAGGGAAAACTTGGGAGAGAAGATTTCTCTTGCTTTTGTAGGTATTGGTATACTCTCAAGATTTTCCGCTGAGAAATTGAAAGACTCTGGTGGACCATTTCTGATTTTCGGATTTTTTTTGGATACGTTACGTTTTACATTTCTGGGAATATGCGCAGTAAGTCCCCCTCATTCTAGCTGTCTGTTGATATCTCACGTCCAAATCTACGGCAGGTATGAAGCTCAATTACCATTTCGCACCTAAGAGTCTGAGCGAATCCCCCGAAGTACGATAAGACACTAAGCAAAGGACAGTAGTTGATCCTTCATGCGCTCGGGAAATTCTTCAAATGCTTAACTTCATAGCTTACCGTTAGATAAGGATTGATTTATGAGGAAAGTTCTTCCATACCAGATAGGTTTATTTCTCGAAAGAGACATTAGACGCATTGAAGTAATAAAGAGTGTTTCGCAAAATGTTTAATGCCTTGTTTTCAGAAACAGTTGCTAGACATTAGACAGTAGATATGAGTCTGGCTTTACGACATGAGCAATTGGTGACCCGAATCAATAGCTTCATTTTTAAGAAAATAGCGGGAGATTTCCGAATTAAAATCGAGAATAGTGTCTTAAAAAAAACCCAAGCAATGCATCTCGTAGCATAAAGCTCGTATGAATGCTTTTCTACTATCCTTTCCCCTTCTTGTGTCACGTCTACTTCTCCTTTGGTGGGTGAAAAAGCTCCCTAACGCCATCTCTCGGGCAACAACTATCGGAGCACTTTGGCGCTTTATAAGATCGCAGATCTCAGTGTAAATCTGGTTTCCTTATTAGCTTAGGTGGTAGAGCATCCGCCCGGAAAGTGGTTCAAATCACCGATAAGGAAATATTTTTACATTTGTGACCTGCTCAAATCCGCCTTCCCCACCTTTCCTGTGTTTGTCTTTTATGTGTTTTCCTATCCCCTTTCCTTATATATCTATTTCTATGTGTGAGAATAATATATATATATATATATATATATATATATATATATATATATATATATATATATGCAGTAATGAGATCACTAATCGAGAGGAATATAGAATACAATCAGGACGTTTTTGCCTGTTTTGTAGATTTCGAAAAAGCGTTTGATAGAGTGAATTGGGAAAAATTAATGCATGTATTGCAGAAAATAGGAATGGATTGGAGGGACAGGAGACTGATCCGCAACCTGTACATGTCTCAGACTGCTCAGGTGCGAGTAGGGAACGGAGAGTCCGGATGGGCAGTGTTAGGAAGAGGTGTAAGGCAGGGTTGCCCATTGTCACCGGTACTGTTCAACGTATATGTAGAGGAAATGATTAAAGAGGCATGGGAAGAACTGGAGGTAGGAATGAAAATCGGAGGGGAATTCGTAAAATCGGTTAGGTTTGTTGATGACCAAGCATTAGTTGCTCAGTCAGCCAAGGGGTTGCAAGCATTGCTGAGTGAATTGGAGGTTCAGTGCGATAAATATGGGATGAGAATCAATATTAATAAAACAAAGGTTATGCGATTTTCCAGAAAGAAAAAGGCTAAGCTAAATATTAAAATAGGCGGGGAAAAAATAGAGCAGGTAGAACAGTTTACATATCTCGGAAGTGTTTTGGACCAATACGGTCAAAGTGGTAGGGACGTAAGGAGAAGAATTGCGCTAGGCAAGGAGGCTTTCTCAAGGAGGAGTGAGTTGATGACGGGGACGTTGAGTAGAGATGTTAAGACAAGACTCGTAAAAACTCTGATATGGAGGGTAGCTATGTATGGTGCGGAAAAGTGGTCACTAAAACAGGAGGATAGACGTAGATTGGAGGCTTTTGAAATGTGTGTGTGGAGAAGAATGGAGAAGGTGAAATGGACCGAAAGGAAAACAAATGAGGAAGTACTGGAGATGGTGGGTGAGGAGAGGGGTTTGTTGAGAGAAATCCTATGGAGGCAGGAAAAATGGATAAAAGGCGTATTGAGCGGTAGTGGAATGTTGAAGAAGGTAATAGAGGGGAGAATGTTGGGCAAGCGAGGAAAGGGTAGGAACAGGATAGGGATGTTGGATGGGATGAAGGGAGGAAGGAAGTACACAGAGATGAAGAGGGACCTGATGTAGTTTGGGTTGCCGGATTGGTTTTTGTTTGGAGTTACAAAATATTTAATTGATAGTTGTGTCCATCCAAAAACCTACCTTAACCGGTAGATTACCTAATAAATAAAATATATATATATATACATACATATATATATATATATATATATTCAAATTGAAATAGAGATAAGGAAAATGGTAAAGGAACACATATAAAGGACAAACACAACAGAGGTGGGGATGGCGGATGTGAGCAGAGACATCTGCTCACATCCGCCATCCCCACCTCTGTTGTGTTTGTCCTTTATATGTGTTCCTTTACCATTTTCCTTATCTCTATTTCAATTTGAATGAATATTTATTCGCCATATGGCGGTATTTCGTGTTTGAATGTGTATATATATATATATATATGAGTGGACTAGAATGTGTCAATTACTGCGTCAAAAATGCGGAGGAAACGTAAAGAAACACGGTGGCTCAGTGATTAATTGAAATTACATCAAGAATTCGGTATTTTTTTCTACTGTTGATGGCTTGCGGCGTAGGGATAATGATCAAATCTGCTTGTTCCATGTAGAAGGGCACACGAGACGGTAGCGGGAAAAATAGTCATCGTGTACCATTTGAGCAGATTAAAAAATAATTTCACCGCTCACAATACGAAAAAATAACACATAAGTACATTAATTATTAATTAAAACTGCTTTCCTCCTACAGATTATTATTTCATGACGAATGTCATAACAAGCCATTGTATACTCCGTCTCGACCGTTGCAGAGTTAATTTCTATTCTCATGGTGTTCCATTGATAACCTCCCTCAGGGGATTGTTTTTCTAGTTGAACAAATATCTGAACCGTTTTGCCCTTCTATACTGTAGTGCATGTACCTGAAGGTAACATTACTTCCATTGTTGAATTTGTTTACATATTTATTGATAACAAATATTTAAGCCAAACTTAATTTTTGATGTTGCATTCCTTCTTGTCGAATCATCCCCTGTCTTACGCACCATTGGTGATTTTTGAAGGTGCCGTATTGCTGTAAGTGCAAGGAATTAGGATCGATTGTGCATATATGTAGATTGAACATCATTCAAAACCTTTCCCACGCGCGTCTCTGTCGAGTTAGCCAGGTAACGAGACGAAGGACGATGCAAAATATTCCTGAAATAACTAAATAATTTTTCTCAGGTGTTCTCCTCTTTCTATTTATTTCATTTCCGTTTAACCATTCACCACTTATTCCATTCAATTGAAATCATACCGAACTGAATCGGATTTCTAGAGCATTCATTCCTCGACAAGTATCCGTGAGAGCTCGCGTCGTATGTAGGTGTAGGGTGGGTGGAATAATAGTGTTGCTCACTTTACGTATGTGACGGCAACTTCGACGTTTTTCAGAAGAAGCAAGGTTAACAGTCCACCCGAAAATTGCTTATGAAGTAATTCCTCTTTCCTTCTCATTTGCGATTTAAATTTCACTTATTTTTAAAGATGGCTTACTGGTGAAGGAGCAGGCCTTAAAACAATGTGGATTGAAGGCAAAGGTAATGGTCAAGATTGAAAAGAGTGGGATACGCTGAGGAGAAAATGTGGAGAGAAAGGGCGAGAGTCGAATCACCAAATAGAGATATGAAGGAAGTTCTCGCGACGGTTGAGAGAAGAGTTAATGGTTTGAGAGGAAGAGGTGGGCCGATGAAGCAATGAGTGAATTTAGTAGATCCCAAGTTATCAAGTAATAGAAGTTTCAGGAACAGATTAGCAATGTGAAACAATGTATGGACGCGAGCGAGGCAAAGGAAATACCCAGGTACAGGAAGTATGGAAGAAATTTGCAAAAGGGAATGAAAGTTCCAGGAATAACTAATAGGCATGTTTTTCTTGACGCTGTCTACCCTAAAGGAATCGGCTTTAATGGTGGACATACGTATAACCATCGTCGTAAGTTTTATTTTCAAGTGAAAATATGGACGAATTTGGAGGTATAATATTCACCAAAACGTGTTACTCTTAACGAAATGAACGAATACTGAATTTTAAATATGTAAGCGCTGTGCTTTTTTTAGTGCGTCCTTAATGGTTAAAGGATCCTAAAAGGTGGAATCAGAAAGTTTTCCATTCCACTCCACAGATGCTCACTTCCCTCCGAACCCACTGTCCCTTCCACACCCAGCCCTTTTGATTATGACATTTCCACCCACCAATTCTAAGACTCGTCTATTGAATCACTATATAATCCACTCGTTCCGGCGGAAGTAATTCATTTATATACAATGGAGCCTTTTGAGCAGAGACAAATACAAAAAAAAGGTATTTTATTCATATTTCCACGCAGGAAAACACAAAAAAAATGTTTGCACATACATAAGAGCAAGCCATATATTTATACCTGAGCTGCACTAGAACATTAAAGAAAATTTTAACGCATTATACGTATTATATTTACTATCCTCGGTGATCTTTGTGGATATAAGTTACATGAAACAAAATTTCTTCTACCATTGTTTTGGACAAACTTTCGTTCAAGCATACAGTCCTGATTCAATGGATATTGCACCTAATTCCGACCCACGACCCAAATAGGTCATGAGACCAGCTGAACACCCCACATCAATCGATGTAAAGACTGAACATGCGTTTGAATAATTACGTTTGAAATGTAATAAGTGAGTCATTCAATAAGAGGTAAATGCTTTCATTTTTAAAGTATTTAATGAATGTTTACCATTTTTTCAGGAATGTTATTTGGCAATATTAGCGATTATTTTATGCCAACATAACCTCGAAATCTTTAGTTCACCATGGAAAGTCCACTAGAAGATTGCACCTTAGAAGAGCAGCGCTCTGTCATTAGATTTTCAGTCGCAGCCATGTACAACCATGTGAAATACTTTCAAGAATGTTCATACAACACGGGAAAATTTATATGAACCGTGTGAATATTTACAAGTGGGTTGATCGAATTAAAAGCGGTCGAACAAGGTTGGGTGTCGACCCCCGAAGTGGACGTCCAGTCGAAGTTTCTGGTCTCTCATTGGAATCGAGGATCAATAGATATTCGCGATAACAGAATTATTACTGATGAAATGATAGCCTAGAAAGTTTAAGTTAGTGTTGAAACTGCTCATAATATCATTCATAACTATGTGAAGTGCAAAAAAACGTATGTGAGTTGGATTCCCAGACAGCTTAATAACACTCATAAAGAACCGAAAGTTTCCATTAGGCAAGACTTAGTTACGAAGTTACTTACAATAACGAAGTTTTATTGAAGAAGTCACTTTTTTTAAAGAATAGTAACTTCCAACGAGATCTTTATCCATCACTACGATCCTGAGACCAAAAGGCAGAGTATATGGTGGAAACACACCAGCTCTCCCGTTCGCAAAAAATTCAAGGAACAAACCTACGCGGGTGAAATGTTGCTGACCATATTTTAGGACTCACAGGGTCCTGTCTACTTCGATTTCCTTGAAGAGCAGCGAACTGTAAATAGCATGTAGCACTTTGAGATGCTGTAACACAAACTTAAACCAGATATCAGGAGCAAATGCCGTGGGCTCTTGGCAAAAGGAGTCATTTATGACCCAGATGACCTGTGATAAGTTCCAAGAATTGGGTTGGGAGGTCTTATCTCATTCCACGTACAGTTCAGACCTTGCTCCGTCTGATTTTTACCTGTTTGCACCACTCGAGGACGCATTACATGGAAAAAAATTTGCCAACAACGAGAAAATCAAGGAAGCGGTGCAAAAGTGTCATCGTGGTCGACCGAAAGAATTCTCTGCCAAAGGAATTGGTGGCGATAATGTTGATAAATACCTCAAATTTTGTAAGAAACAAATAAATCGTTGAGTTGTAGTAAATTTTCTCCTCTTATTGAATGACCCTCGCACAAGGACGAATTTTTCGATACCGGTATTAAACTGCATTAGTGAGTACATATTCAGGGAAAAGGATAGTTCCACGCTTTTAGGTTGAAAAGCACCATTAAATTTCTGCGTGCTTAGAAGTGCTTGTTTACAAGCGGACCCATAATGCTGATCGTAATATGTTATTTTCTACTGTGATACATTTAGCAAACTGTAGGAAGGAAGTCGTCCAAGGTTGTTAGCCTAAGGAAACATATGCTGTATTTATAAAGAAAATTGAAATATGTATGCCCTTAATTTTTCCGTCAATGACCTAATTGCCACTCTTCTCCGTATTAATATTATGCACGAGAAATGTATTGTTGATTCATTATGAATTCCGTTGTAGTGATCGTAAATTATATTTTCATTTTAGCAGGTACATTATTATTAAATTTCACCGAATAATAGTGATCAACTTACAGATGTCAAAGTATTACATGGTGTTCCTGCTTTTGTATAAATACGTGTACTATAATAAGGTGCAAATGGAATACCTCGCATCTACGTATTACTGGGCTTTGGTTAAACAAAAATTAGCTTTAACCTCCTAGTCTAATATTAGAGTCTAATATTTAGTGCCCCAAATTGAAATTCGTGAAGTATAGAATAAATCTTTTAAAAAATTTTGTTGCTGCTCAATGTTGGATAAATATCGTCTCAAAAGAGACAATTTTGTTTTTAAAATCCGCTGTTTCGTTTTATTTCTTCCCCAAATACGAGCAAAGTAAAACATAAGTGAATTTAATTTCCAAAATATTTGGAGCCCGACAAACTCCCGTGGAATCTTAATCGCGCCCTTGGGGATGAGAATGTTTGTGGGAGGGGGATGCAGTTCCAATCACAAACACACACCCCCCTCCACGTCCCCCTCCGGCCAGCCTCAAGTCTCTCCTCTCCGCCAACCCCTCCCCATCCTCCAGGACGCTCCCACCCCGACTCCCTCTCCCGCACCTTGATGCGTGCTCACCTTCCCGGTCTACCTGCCGCCCCCCAGCCGCCCTACCGTCAGTGCCAAGTGAAACTCCGACGAGACCACAGAGCGCAGGACGCACAGCAGCGAGAGCGAGGACCGGGAAGTGGTTTGGCGGAGTCTAACGAAGACTTCCCCCGATCCCAGCGGATAGCGAACTTTTTTTGCAGGTCAGTGATCGATTTTATTTTTACGCCGGAGTGGGGAAGGGGAGGAGATATCGGGAGAATGGGACAGCGAAAGCAGAGATGTAAGCTGCGGATTGACGGGTGCCCAACATTGGACACTCGGGGTGTCCCGTTGGTCGGGTCTTTGAGTTTCCGCCCGCTCATGCGGGGAATCCAGGTTTCGCGCTGAATTGCGCTGCGGTGATCGCCGTCGTCAACGAACCACAGCAAAGATTGCGGCGGAACAGGATTTTCAGCATAATCTCTCTCAGTTTTGTGTAGTCATTATTTTCATTCTGAGAGACGTTCAGTGCATAGGAGGCGCGGTAGCCTAGTGGTAAAAAGCGTGCGACTACCGAGCGGAGGACGATCCCTAACTTGACCAAAGCAGTGTGATTTTTCGGACGCCAGTTCTTCCTGGGAAAAAAGCTAACCGCCCTTAAAAGACCCTGAATGCGTGAAATCAGCATGTGAATACGAAGGTAGGATTTAATGTGATTCAGGCGAGTGGGTGAGCCCCATCCCCACCTATCAAACTGATTACTAGCAACCCGAGAAGTTTCGCGGTGGGAAGAAAATAATTTTCCACAACAGGGAATCGAACCCTGACTCATCGATTTCCAGCCGAGTGCTTTGCCCAGCTACAACCCCCGAAACGGTTTTATATTGAAAAATATATGTATATATATATATATTTGTAAATATATATTGTTTATATATATATTTATTTATTTATTTATGCCTGACCTGAAGGAGGCCTCAGAGGAGACCGAAAGCTCAAACATTCTAAAATGTTAGTTTCCTTTTACGTGTTATCTCGTTTATTTTTATATATTGGACACCGAGATAGCCCTGGCGAACAAAAGCAAAGACATAGAAACACACAAAAAAGAAAACTTACCCGTATTCCGAATTTTCGATGGCGCTGCCACCTTTCTCAAGGGAGAGAAGGAACTTGCCCTCTCAAGGGAGAACGTTCCTTCTTTCCCTTGAGAAAGGTGTCAGCGCCACCGAAAATTTGGAATACGTGTGAGTTTTCTTCTGTGTGTGTTTCTATGTTTTTGTTCGCCAGTGCTATCTTGGTGTCCATTATTATTCACAACCGTGAGACTTTCACAGTTGATTCAGTGAAAATTTGCTCCCGCCTTGTTTTATCCGTATATTTTATCCAGGTGTTCACTTTTTTAAATTCGATATTACCTCCTCCCCCTCGACTTGGGCTCGTTGACCTGAAAAACCATTAGAAGTGTCAACCCTTCGAGGATTACTTACCGCAAGCCTCATCTATCCACATCCTCGCCCCTATATTTCCTTCGTCCGCCGAAGTAAAAGACAATGAATCAGACGTGCTCCGACGGCTGTGTCCGTTGCGCTCCGCAAATCCAGCAAAACCACAATGGCACAGAGCAACAACATTCAAGCCTTGAGCGGGATACGATTCAGCGACCTTGAAGGATCGTAAGGGTGACTGTGTTTCCCATTCAGGAGGAAGGATTATTCTGGACCGGCACCAGTCGTCCCCCCGAACGGTGGTTTGATTCCAGAGGGGTTACCCGCGGCGACGGAACCATTTAGTGGACGATTCTTCCACCCAGCGTCCGTGAACAGCTCGGAATGCATCCTGGGCCCTTTTCTTGCGTTGCATGCTAATGGGGGACCCGTCGAGTGGGGAGGGAAGGTAGGATTCCGAGGGATTAAATACCAACTCTCCGAAATCCAACCACTTGGGAGGACAGTTAGTTGGCGATTTCAATGAAAAGAGTCACGAAATCTTTTACCTGCTTCATTGAGTCCTTCATAATTTTCCCCAAATCATTAGAGAAAACTCTTTACAGACCCATCCGATCGTCCTGGTGATGGGCTTAGGAGCTAAAATTGTCCGTGAATGGGACAGACTGCTAATCCCACTCGAGCCAATTTTGTGTCATTCCAGTTACGAAGAACGTGTTTGTAGTGTGTACAGTATTTGTTTTTGGCAGTAACTATAGTAGGAAGAAAATTTTTCCTATCTTGGAAGTGTATTTAACGAAGTTCCTTCAAGAAGTAAGGATTTAAAGAGAAGAATTAGGCTAAAGCAAAGAAGCTTTCACAAGGAGAGCCGAGTTGATCGGGACTTCGAGGAATTGAGGAGAGCAAGGACGTTGAGTTGAAACAATGACGTACGATAGGTCTCCTCCATATATCATTGTTGATGAGCCCATCAGGAACCTTCCTAAGATCATTGTGGTAGATACGGGATTAGAATAAATGTGAAAAAGAACAAAGGTTATGAGATTTTCGATAAAGAGGAAGGCTAAGTGAAACGTTAAAATGGGAGGGAAAAAACTATCGCAGGCGGAAGATTTTTACATATCTTGGACCAAAATGGTTGGATCAAAATCTTATTTTGGACCAAAATGGTCAAAGCAATAGGTAGGTAAGGAGAAGAATTGCGCAAAGTAAAGAGGCTTTCACAAAGATGAGGGAGTTAATGACTTACGTCGAGTAAGGATGCTAAGAAAAAAACAGTGAAAACTTAGGTGTCGAGCATGGTACTGTGGCGACGTGGACACATGATCATTGAAGTAAGATGACAGGCGTGGATTGTATACTTTTGAAAATTGGATGTAGAGAAGACGGAAAGAGTAGCATAGATGAAAAGGACAACAAACAAAGGGGTACTAGGGATGGTTGGGGAGGAGAAAGGATTGTTGGAAGAAATCCAATGGAGGCAGGAAAGGTGACTGCAGAGCATTTTGATTCGCGATGGAATGTTTAAGAACGTGATTGAGGGGAGAAAATTAGACAGGCAGGTAGGGGTAGGAAAAGGATTGACATGTCGGGCGGAATGAAGGGAGATAGAATGTGTGCGGTGAAGCAGAATGAATAATGCGGTGCGGCGAAGATGAACGTTTTATTTTTAGCGAGTGTCAAGTTGTGACTTTATAAGCAAGGTTAAGAAATGTAGGCGTGCTCAGTTAGTAAACATTACATGCGTTGACACGAACGTAATGTTTACGCACAGGCAATTCGCACCGGATACACGTATGTGACCAACTCGTAGTTACGAAGTAAAAGAGGTGTTTGATTGAGTGCAAGTATGTCTCCTCCATGCATTATTATTTATGTGCCCATCAGCCTTTCATAATAGACGCATGCTCGCAGATGCATTTTCCGTCGCGTGACCTCTCGGTCACAAATGCACGGAAACACGTGACTAGTATGCACGTTCGCAGTGTTACACTGTATGAAAATATCCCCTTCATTATTGATTATGCCGACTGTATGTTAACTTCTCGAGTAACAGTTGTCAATGACGGAGAATGGCGATAGCCGAGGTCAACCGCACCATTAGGAACAGATAAATGATTGAGTTGGTAGATGAAGGAAACGGTAGAAAGGAGGAAGGAAACACGGAGTTACCATCAGCTTACTCTCAACGAATGTCGACCTGAGATAAATCGGTTTGACGTTCCATGCGACGGCCGGTGTCCCGCATATGAAGTGCTTCACACCCTGCACTTAGGCAGGGATAGGGATACCACTGATAAACCACCGCCCTGCAGGGATACAAGCCCGATCCTTCCAAGTGGTAAGCTAGTGCTCTGTCCACAGAGACCACCTTACCTTTTATTCATTGGGTTAGCAGCTAAACAGGCAAATACAATCTCCACAAATTTATTCACAAAAAGTGAAATTTCCTTCATAGGTTATAACCTCAGGGTTATCCACGAATTAATACTTATTTATTCATTTAGCCTTAGACCAAAAACAGCCTTTTTGGCCTTTACATCGGATTATTAACAGTGAACACAATGGAGACGATTACAAACACCCAAGTCCTAGGTGTAGAAAACCCCACCAAGGCGGGAATCGAACCCATTACCCTTGGATTAGCAGACGAGGGCGTTTCCCCGCCGCCAAAGAGGCCGGAAATCACATGGATAATTGTAAGATATATATTTGAACATTCGGTTAAGATCTTTCAGCCCAATGTCAACGAAACTGATAAGACAAACATTATCGATTGAAGATATGAACATAAGGATTTTTTGCATTTATAAAGGGAAGGTATATGAAAATTAAATACGATCAGATAATTAACTTCTTCCCCGCAGGCCCTCGTACTAACCAGTTTCAAAAGTTGGTGACTAATTACAAGCAATACAGACTTTCCGGATAACTGAGCTTTCTGGGAAATCATAGTTTGCGGATGGGAAGGAAATGTAGTGTTCCCTAACCTTTCTAGTTGAATTTCACGGTTGAACTTAGGTGTAATTATATCATTACCAACAAAAACAACTTTCGCGTTGAGTGTTATGATTTCGATTTCTGTATGTCATCGCCATTCAAGTCGCGGTGATTGCTTGCGATAAGCCAAGCAACCTTTGATCAAATATTTGCTCTCGTGAGGCGAAATTTCGAGAACGGGTGTCGGAAGTTTCGGGAGATTGGATTGGTGCTCTATTGACGCTGATGGCTCTGTGCTTTATTGGCTTCCCACGCAATAAACCCGTGTTCAAATCTAAGAAATGGCAGAACTTATCCTATTTCTCTGGTCCACGTTTTGTGTGTCGTGTTTTTAGGAGGAAGGGGCAGGATAAGAGGCGAATAAGTTATCCGGCAACCTATGCCCAATCTAAACCTCCTCTGAATGCAATCAGTCAACTGATCAGCGATTACTTGCGAGACACACAGTCTTTCTTAAAGGGCTGCGTTCACAATTGCTCCATTTTCCAAAGTATTACTTGAAGGTGTTATCGAGCGATTTTTTTCTTTTCCCTGAGATTAATCCACCCCCCTCCATTAATAAAAAGCATTTGCGTCACACAGAAAAGCCCTAAAGACGTTCAATAATGAATTAAACTAGTGAAAATTAAAAAAAACACATTACAGACATTAGCATAACGTTTATTCATGACGTAAACGATTGATATTCGTCGGTTTGGAAGATTAACGATATCGAAGAAAATAGCGAAATTGAATATCCAGTGTTGGAAATAAAATACTAAGTTTCCATATTTTTCCATTCGTTTCCGACGTTACAGCGTCTTTGTCAGGTACAATTATCAAGAATGTCAAGGAGAAAAACTCTGTAAAAATGACAGTCATTTGTGACTTGTTGCGGACAATGTTGTGCCCTACATATTTATGAAGCGGAAACTAGTGCGTTCTTGTCTCCTTACCCACTGCTAATTATGACCGATATCTCAGATCATTTATACACACAGACCATTCTGAATCGCACATGTGAAACCAGCAATCGCTTGCTCCTTCAATAGCCAGGAAAAGCTGCATCTGCCGGGAAAAATACATGCGAAATTTTTTTCATCTAGAGCGCCAGTTTTAATTTTCGGTGAAAGTTTGCCAGTGTTTTTCCCTCCTCCTCCTTTCTCCCACCCGAATTGGGTCAATCTCTGGTGCTCTTCCCCATGCGGAATCTGTTTCGCGGGTCCGTTTCCAAGGCCGGTATTCAGGAGGTTGGCAGAATGGGGGGGAGGGGGGGTTTAAAAGTCAACGAACGGCTCGTGCGTTGGAGTTCGAAAGTCGGCGCGGCCCAAGTGACGTCGACCCCTTGCCCCGCGTCACCTCCCACGGGGCCACTCCCCACACACCGCCCAGTCGGCAAGGTGGGATTTCCGCGCTCTTGCGCGAGGTGGTGATCGTGCCGCGGGGGTTGGCTCGCATCCGAGGCCGCTTAGGAAGGTGGATTTTGCGAGTGTTTCCTGAATCGCTCCGACACGAGTTGCCCGTAGACTAATGTCGAGCTCATACGAGTACTACTCGGATGGCTGTGGTCGATCAATGCGATCGGCCCGAACGAGGAAGGTGTTTTATGTAAACGTTTCTCGCACGAAACTTGACGATCAATACGCATTAAGTTTTAGTTTTTAGTGTGGCATAACTCTGTGACTAACAATTATGTCTACTGATTGTTTTTTTATGAGCATACTATCGTAGGCTATATTTAACTAAATCATATTTATCGTAAACTCCATCCTATTAGAGAAGGGAAAGGAATGAATACGATTATTTAGTGAGCAATTAATTTCTACTGCATTGAATTTTTATTTAATGTAATCATCGCGATTCAATGGCACACGCATCCTTATTCAATGAGCAGAAAATAAGAAAACACGACAAGATATACCTTTAAAAAAATTCAAAAATGCATGAAAAATTGTTGTCGCGAAAATCAGCTTAAAAAAGCTTAGGTCGGAATTCTACAAGTGAAAAGGTTAGTGAGTTTCCTTTCGATTGTCAAGCGCAGGCATTGCTCTCTGTGTTGAATCGGGGTTGACCTATAGTCCGACAGAGATGGAAGTTCTACCTGACAACGTTATTTTAACTTTATTAGCCTTTATTAACGATGTTTCGGGTAACAGTGTAATAAAATAGCTTCGGGTAATGCCATGTAAATATTTACAATTTTTTAGGAATTTTCAAAAGTTAAAAAGCTCTACATTTCAGCAGTTACTTATTTCATGATATCAGTAAAATCGCCAAAGACGAGAAAGGTTCTTTTATGGTTCATGGACCTTCCAAATTGTGAAAGAGTTCCCGCTTCGATAAATTCGCGCGGTATTTATGACCCTGGTGCGGTTCGGTTCGAGAAAGCTTTTTTTCAGACGGTGCCTGACGTAAAGAACCGTTTAACCTTCAAAAAAAATACCTTCGGAGCAAAAAATAGAGTATTCACTAAGTTTTTCTTTTGTGTATAAGCTGCCCCTTTGTTAAAAAGATAGATTGCACAGTTTTATGTAGCAGTTTCACAGAGGTATATGTGCTGTTTTGTCTGCCTGTGCAGAACAAATATCCTGAAGGGAATGAGTTTAGAAATGGAGTAAATTTTACAAAATGTATTAATTTTTGTAGTATTATGTTTTGTTCACCCCTTGTTCAAGTAGCTTTGGATTTTTTTTAAATATCAAGTTGTGTATTACACTTTCTATATTCGCGAAAATAGCGTCGCCAGTTAGAATCTCTATAAAATTTCAGTCTTGAATAACTCATTTATTTCCATGATATTTCACTACTTACTGAGCAAAATTATATTCCAGAGGACTCCTATTTCCTCGAACACATTTCAAAGTGTTTAAGGAGTTCATTAAAAGATAACGTTTGAGATAATGTTTTGTTAAGAAAACTTATACGAGTGTTTTACAGATATTTTTAAAGAGCTGTGTGTTTTTCTATGAATCCGTCATCGGATTTTTTGTGTGTTTTAAATATTTTATTTAAACTAAATTTCAATATGTATGACTAAATTTGGTTTAACATATCTACCATCAACAGAAAGCAAAGATCTGAAGCAATGAAAAAGTTTAAAATGTTATGAGAAATAAGTGGAGAGTTCAATTCAAAACCAATCTAAGAATCGATGGCCGGTATTAATAGCAGTTATTTGCACTCTGTCACTCAATCAATTGTGCTCTCCTAATTCTGCATTAAATTTGCACGCTCGCAAAATTGTTAGTTATTCGTGTGCTAGTTCCCTTCTACCTTCTTTTCTTTGCCACATTTAGAAAGCCGAGACCATACGAAATCTGGGCGTGGAAAGAATGTTTCTTCTTCTTTTTTGAATAATAATGTATTATAATTTAAAAATCAACTACAGTAGTAGCGTTCATCATTCTCTACCGAATATGCTGCTGAAGGTGAGTTTTTTGTTTTCCTTTCGGAAGATATTCCGCGAGATTAGGCAAACAAACAAGAGGGGGAAGGTCGGTTACGACCGAGGACCACAAATGATAAGAGCCTTCTTGTTTTATCACATTACAACACCGGCAGCATACTCTGTTGAATTTCTCAGATAGAAAGAGTGTCACTCCCCTCGGGGATCTCTAAATCAGAGAGGAATTAAATTATATGAGCGCAAATTTCTTCAGATTTTAAAATCTGATTTAGACATTTCGATCAGGTACTTGAACCTGCATCCCAGTTTGTCGTCAACTCCCCAACCCAGTTATAAGTGCGTCAGTACTTAACATTATTTATGTGTACTTAGGATTGTTAGAAAATAACTTTAACCCGATTATTGTGCTAGATAAGTGCACATATATGCTTCCATAACCCAATCAAATTATGACCCCATGTCATTCATTCACCTATAACTTTGAGAGCGCTTACACGGGATCATTAACGCGCAGATAACGTATTCAATTGTTTCAGGCTCAACTATGTGAAAGTTCATGTCTAGGCATCATCATCAGGTCTAAGCGTTGAAACTAGTTGTACGAAAATAAAGAACAGTGGAAATATAAATTTTGTTTTTCATTTAATGAAAGCAGATATTGTATTATACTTCATGTAATATACTTAATAGATACACCAAACGTACAACTCTGTCTTCTTTTTATTAATTATGATTATGATGAACAGGTCCAAAAAAATATCCGTCAACAATTCACAAAGAATGAATAAAAGATAAAATAATGTTTAACAAACACAATGCTTGGGAAATTATCTTCGTGGGCGCCATGCTACATTTCTTGTGACGTTCGTTCCAGAATTAACAAAACTATTATAATTGGCGATGAAATGAACCAGCATGAGAACTTGCTATTTTATGCCGGAAAAAATTATATATTTCGCCATTTTGTCGCTATTCGCCACTTAATGACTCCTCGAATTCCGAATGCGAAATCAGTCCGAAGAGTATTCTGGGAAAAGGCGCACAAGGAGGGCTGATGGGTTTAATTGAATCCTCCTTTTAGGACGTTCACCTTTAGACCTCCTCTCAGTAGCCGCAGAGAAGTTGCCGCCGGAGATTGAGGCAGGGAGAGTGGAATCTCGGCTTAAAAAATACTTTACTTTAAAAACTGCATATGTCGTCCACTTAATCGAAGCACTACAAATGGGTCAACTGACACAAAACTGAGTTAAGACGAACAGAACTCAAAAGTATGCTGTGTTCATTGGAGCTGGTCTTCTATTAGTATTATTGACCTCATTCGTAAGAGTGATGCAACTTAATCATAGGAGTGAAAATATAATCCCCATGATCCGTCATTCTACTTCTTACCAGCAGTATGCCGACGTTAGGCAATATCCGCAATGCAAATTCTACCCCTCTGTCTAGCTTCAAATCACATCCGTTAATTATACGGTGGAATACGCCAGTTAAAGAGATTTTCTATCCATTCAGAGACCCAGAGGTACTCGATTGCGCTTGGTAGTGAAGGTAAGATCGTTTTTGTCTTTGTTTATTTTAAAATGTTTTCATTGTTTTGCTATACAATCACTGCTTTATCACCCGATAAGGTCGTGAAACTACTAGGTCGTGCTCAATAATTTGTTGAGTAAAAGTGACATTTACTGAGAAGAAATAATAACTCAAAAAATAAGGCTTGAAACTAATAATTTTAGAATGAACTTCATTGGTTTATCACTTGGAATTTAATTTAAACATAGCAAGCAATCCGGAGTTTTATTTTTTACAAATAAATTATATCAATAATAATCCCAATAAGCTCCAGCCATTGGAATAATTAGTGATAATTATAATGACGGACATTCCGAATTGTCGTGGGTGATGCTCATGTGTTCAGGAATGGTGCCAGAGAGAGAAAAAGAAGCACTATAGGAGGTATGCTGTTAAGTACCTCGAGTAGGTACCTTCTTCGGCAACGTAATGATTTGTCCACCATCCCAAAACTATGAAAATATTTTTTATGATTTATTAAATGCTACCATATTTTATCATTTCCATTTTGAAGAGGTTCGCGATGACGGAATACGTTTTTCAAAAGTGCCAAAGAAATTACACGCAGTCCATATAGCTTCCACATGAAGTTCTTAATACAAATCTATTCCAACTCTTCTCACGCCTGCATTCAAAAGGATGCGATTGCATTTCACTCAATTTTGCATTTATAGTTGTTTTTTATTACTTGAAATTTGACCTTCCAACATGTACGAGAACACAGTCCAGGGTTTTGGCTACTTCTCAAGAAACTACGAGTTTGCCATATTAATTTTCCATACACCGCATTTTAGGAATCTAAGTTATATTAACGCTATTTCGGCAACCAAAACTGATAGCTTTCGGTAGCAGGGAATGGAATGAAAAAAAACATTGTATCCCTACGGCGTCACGCGGATAATCCGTAACGTTTTCTAGAAGTAGGAAGCATATTTTTTTTATACATCTCAAAGAAAAAGTGAACCTTAATTCGACTTTATTTTCCCCAACAGCTTCTTGAGGTACCGAAAAAATACGTGAACGTATGTATATCTTGCACGAACCTTGAAGATTTCGATGCGGATGCTATCTCTCGTTTTAATTCTCTCACAATCGACATTAGTTAACAATCAGATGATTTTGCTGCAGCAGTCCTACGACATCTTTTATCATCCCGTTATTCCTTCCTTAGTAGTGCCATTTCAATTTACTTCATACGGATGCCTTCCATTATAATATTATTTTTAAAACACACACGTGCTGATAGACAATGTCAGGGGGCATACAAGTCCAAGCATTGCAAACTTGCCTTGGAAAAATAACATGATATCTCAAATCCAATTAATATCACAAAAGATTATAAATAAAATCAGTCAGTAAAAAACGATACCCTGAAAGGAAACTTCCAAACACCAATCTATAACTCAAAGAAAAAAGTAAATTCCCATCTCATTAACATCAGTTTCCCAGTCAACAAGAAAAAAATCCAAACTAAGCTGTGACATACAATTTTACACAACACATCAATCGAATAAAAAAATAAATTGTGTACATATTTTCTAAAAAGTATTTACCCTGTTAGGAAAGGGCTCGAATAGTTTTGCAGGTAAACTGTTCCAATTAACAATCTTTTTATTAAGAAAAGAAAAAATATTCGATCTTTGTGCCCGGTATTTTGCCGTGAATTTATAATCATTTCTCCTTATAAAATTTGTATTTCCCGCCTCTTTCCCTTGTTCTCCCCAGGTCCTGTCTCCCTTCAGAATGAGGAACATTCCACAAAGTCTGCTTATTTTTCTTCTACTTTGTCAAGGTTCCCAGCACAGCGTTTTTTTAACATTTCAGTCACACTATCCATCCACCTGTGCTTTCCCAGTACATATCTGGCAGCCCTTTTTTGTACCTTCTCCAGTTTTGTAATATGTCCTTCTTCGTGCGGGTCCCATACAAGTGATGAGTACTCTAAAATTGGTCTTACCAGGGTCTTATACGCCTTTTCCTTAGTTGCTCTATTGCTCCCTTTGAGGTTTCTTAACAATGTATTTCACGTTTAGCCCCCACCCTAAATCCTTGGTTAAATATACTCCTAAGTATTTACAGCTATACTTCTGGGAATGACATTTTTTGAGAATTTGTAGTCCCTCTTGCTTCTATTTACCTTGTTACTAAAAGTGATGGATTTGCATTTGCTAACATTAATATTCATCCCATTATTTGCCATCCAATCAGCCATTTTCTTAACGTCCATTTGCGGTACATCGCGGTCGCTGTCATTTTAGACTTTCCTGTAGACGATGCAGTCATCCGCAAAAAAGTCTTTCTGAGAGTTAATTATATAACCGGGAAATCATTTATATAGATTAAAAATAAGAGCGGGCCAAGTACGCTATCTTGTGGGACCCCAAATATTACCATCGTTTTTTCAGAATACACTTCTCCTAATTTGACCCTTTGTGTTCGACCTTCTATGAAATTTTTGACCCACGAGATTACTCTTCCGTCTGTGTATAGCGGTAATTGGCCCGTCTTAAGTATTAAGCGATCGTGGTCAACTTTGTCCAAGGTTTTTCACAGGTCGACTATTATAGCATCCACTTCTATTCCCGCATCCATAGTGTCGGACATTTCCAAATATGCTTGTTTAACAATTGTTAAATGCATTAGCCTTTTTCTTATCGTCTACGATTAGTGTTCCATTCTCTTTTTTTAAGCTCTTGTACTTTCCCTGTTGTCTTTCCATCTCCGCAGATACTTTTCTTATCTCTATCTAATTCACGAACTAATATTCTGTAGTTTATGAGCCATTGCGAGCTCTCATTCCGTTTTTTATGAATCACCCTTAGTTTTTTTCTTCAAGGATCTGATTTTGCGGTCGTTGAACTCTGGATCAGTGTTTTCTTAAAGAATTTTTTTCGGGACAAAGTTATTTAATCCCTCCTCCATTATCTCCTCAAATGTCTTCCAGTTTTCTTCTACATTCTGTCCACCACTTACCCATTCCGAATATCTTCCCCTTAAAAATGTCTGGAGCCCTTCCCTATCACCGCGTATATATTGCCATACTGTATTTTTGTTTACAACCCCCTGAGACCTCTCCCAGTTAAGATACATACGCACAGCTGAACGGTTGCTTATCCCTGGAAGGACCTCAATTTCCCCCATCCACTTTTTTAATCCCACAAAATTTCTTAACTCAAACTTCTGAAGAAGAATTTTCTGCAACTGGAACTAAATTTCAATTCCGTCGGGGTTATATGCGTTTTATGCACCAAAAATGATGTTAAAGTAGCATGAAGCAAATGAGTCGAATTATTTTCCACTATTTAATTCGAGACACTCAGTTTCAACTAATTCTAAATTTACTGATTAATGAATTGTATCTTTTGTTTTTCATGCACACTTTTACGCTCTTAGTTTCCACCTCCGCTACGCAGAGAGCTTCTCCAGGCTTTTTTTAAATTCACTTGATTTAATAAGTAAAACGTTTTTAGTAAAGCAAGGTACATTTTCTCATTTTAATTTGCCAGGAAGTTGAAGTAAAAATGTCAAAAATGTGCATGCTACCTTTTTTCCCCATAATTAACTCCAACGACTTGATATAATTAGAGTTTTCCCTCATCCAAGCTTTTCTAACTAGAGCCATTTTTCAACTACTGAGCTGAATAAATAATTCTGACATTTTCATTTACTCAATAAAATGGAATATTAAGATCAGTTTTTGGAGAAAATAAATTTTTCACAAATTTCCCGTCTTTCTGTTATCAGTGTATGTGCGAAAAGAAAATTAATTTTCCTGTTCCAGAATCAACATTTGTTTTTAACCGGTTTCGATACTGCGTATCATGTTCCGATATCGTATGTCATATGTTCGCCACCTTAAGTCAACCCGAAGATTGGTTTGATAGGAGAGAGTAGAGCTCACCTAATACTGAGCCTAACATCGTTTGAAATTCACACTTCAATGAAGGGTGGAAAAGGGCCAGATCCAGATTCTCTGTGACGCTTATGTTTTCCCAGGAAGATCTACTTGAAAAATCTCACAGCCGAGGTGAAACTGAAGGTGCCCTATGGTGTCACCAAGAATGGAGCCCGGGATCTCCGGCCGGTTATCAAGCGACCTATCCACTGTACCACTACACCCATTGTTGTAACAATTCGGGCTAAATTACAATCATTTTAGTTTTGGAGGAGTTGGGGTAAAAGATGTTTGGGTAGATGGGGTGGGTGGGAAGAAATATGGATTCGGAAAAGTTGAACAATCCCTGATCGACAGCCAGGGTGGAGGGTGAGCCTGTGACAAGGGTGAACCTGTAGGGGGAAGGGAGATGTGTTTAACAACTAAGGTGCCTCCCTCAACAGTTCGTGTTGGAGCGAGCTTGTGGTGGAGAGTCGGGAGGATACAC
>CM073770.1:48828299-48963196 GCA_037158775.1 Hetaerina titia | reverse complement strand
CCACAGTTAATCTGAAAGTAGGTCTCGAAAAAGAGAGGATAAAGCTAACATCACATATGTTCACTACTCACCCTTGCTGTGGCTCACACAGCATCATGCTGGCATACCTATATGTGAATGGTGTTGATTAGAGTTCAAGTCTCATTCAACCCTAATGAGTGTAAAATGCACACAACGAGCATTTATGAGGAGTAGAAAACGCAAACATTTTTAATACTTCCATTCCCCATGCCAGCGTTCGGTTTTCCGCCAAGTTCAAGCAACCAGAAAATTGTACCGTTTGAGTTTTTGATGGGGCTATTCAGAGGAATTGCCCGGGACTTTCCAATCAGTGGCTGATCGCTCCACCCACTAGAAAGCATTGCATGCACAATAAAAAGAAACATAAAATTTGCCATGATGCATGACGAAAAAGATAAGTAGTAATGGATACTTTTTATCAGAAAAATTTCACATGCAGCAAGCTTTTTAATTAATACCTACCAACTTAAAATGACCATAATGCTACGAGTATTATCTTTTCATGTATTTTAAGTTTAATGGTGTTATTATTAACCATGCATATTAGGCATCTACGACAGCGAATACTTTCCCCTGATAAAGTTAAGTCAGCGGTGTACAATGCTCATACAAAATGTCTTGCTTCCGTGAATTATTCCTGAGGTTCCTGCATTAGCGCAATCGTACAGTATATGACACTAACGTGTGTATTTGGGAGTCACACCAAGCCCTTAGTAATCTGCGTGAATAACTGCACATCAGTCTTTCCTTTTTAATCTGAGCTCTGTCTCAAATTGAATGGCTAGCCCAACTCAAGCTTGACTCTTTCAGTGCAGATGACCTGTACCTGATGTTATCGTAATCTATAAATAACTATCTGGATTAGCTCCATGCATCATCAAAAAAACCGATTTTCCGCAGAAGCATTCGAATTTTCATGAATGGGCACTGCGAATAAATAAAAAGACCCCTCCGGAAACTTTCGGAAAAGGAAAAGAGAGGACGAGTGAGAAATCGACTTGCTATTTACCATTGTCCTTTAGTTTCCCTCCTCCAAGGTTCGATTCCTGTTTGGGATAACAGGAAACTTTACAGTTTACTTCTGTTCCCTCCTGTTTATATATGTACCATGATAAGAGCATGTCAAGTCCACTGTGCGGTTTATCCAATGGCTAATATATGCTTTTTTGACAATAGGGCAACCCTCGTTGAGGTCGGGCAAATTTAAATGACCGTTTTCCACCTGCGATCTCTCCGGAACTCACGATCGTATGCCTTCAGGGGATGTCCAACATACGAGTATTACGTCGCATCTCAAGGAGGAAGGGATTTGGCCAAGTGCAGCAGACCGTCCGATGTAACGAATACCAGATTGACTATGAGATCACAAGGAAAGGGTAATCTTTACGCAATAAATACCACACGTCACATGACCACATTCTTTAACCCGAAGGGCTGAGAGATGAGGTTGGAGCTCAACGTGTTACCAACCACCTACCAACACAGATAAACAGATGAAACTAACCCTATTGCATATTCGGTCTGGCGGGGAGAGGTGGGGGAGGTTCATTTTCCCGGCGAGTCGTGATAATGAAGCGCGGCGTGTCGCACGAACCACGATACGAATAAAATGTATTCTCTTTTACTTCAGCGCGTTGAAGTGTCAGCTATGCGGTTGATTATTATTATTATTTAATGTCAAAAATGTTCAAAAATAAATTGAGTAATAATCTGAGGGAAACGTTATGGGTGGCGGCATTGAAAAAGTATGATAGGAGGAGAATATGTGCTATAACAGAAGTAACAACCATTCAGTACCACCTATCAGTCCCCCACTACCAAGTAAATGGCATAAAGTTTCGTTACAAAACGTCGCCCTAAGACGACTTGTCACATTTTTCGTGTCCTTAAGAGTCAACTGTTCACCTAAACGAACCGACACAACACATGATAATGTCTCTCGATCTGCGACAATCATCATGAAATTTACCAAATTTATTTATTCATGACGGTTCGACTGAACATTTAAATTACGGCGTAATAGAAGTGATGTCTATCACGAGGCGGCATGGAGGAATTCAAAACAAATAAACATGGCAGGATGTGGATCGTTAAGGAAATAAATATTTCCCCCATGCTAGCATTCTTGTTTTCCCAATTATTCTGGCCTCGATTTTGTTCTCCCGGTATTTCCAATTATTCTGGCCTCGATTTTGTTTCCCGGTATTCAGCACCAAATTATTAGCTCGGAGATATTAATGATAGGCTGGAAGTGATTATATATCCAACGGTGGGACAGGGGGACTCACCCGTGGAACGGACGAGAACAATCATTAAGGTATTCGTGTTTCCCACAGGTGGCTCATATATTTTCGTTTCATTTTCCCCTCATTCCGTTGGAAAGAAGGAAACCTTCGTAAAGGAATTAAAAATTATTTTTCTCATATGAGAGAAATAGAATAGATATTTGGCAAAATCTTATTTGATATTTTAGTACCTAGCAAGCCATCGCTAGGGTATGTGGGATGGGGTGAATACAAACCAGACTAATTTTGACCCGAATATGACCGTACCGTGGTCGAACAATGCTATTCTGACCCCTTATTATTAATGGAAAAAGGACATCTAAAAACTATCTGTTCTACAGTTGAATTTTCTAATGTTATTGACATGACCTCTCATACCGTATTACAATGGGGGTAATAATACATTTTTAACATTACTACTAAAAAGACATCCTTCCAATTTATGCCATAGATTTAATTTGGAATTCCTTCGCTCCGTGAGTGATCCCCAGCCTAGCTGCCCTAATATTTTGGATACGCTACTAAGTTTATCATAACAATGTTTTACAAATATAGCTTCTCTACGCCGCACGGAATCCGATTCGGCATTAAGTCCAACTTCGTGAGGATTCCATACAGGTTTACGAGTATTTTATCAAGTCTACATATACCATTTCCGTGTTCCCGATGCAGTAGGCGTTAGAGAGGGAATTGTTCTTTTTCGTCACTACGCACATTTACTCAATCTTGTTCTTTTACATTAATTGACAGAAAATGTAATATAGAACTCCGATGGTGATTTAGTTTCTATGACCTACAGAATGATATTATATTTTATATGTATGGAAATTTTCAATGATATTTCGTCGTCGTTTCTCTGATTTTTTGCTGACTTCAACACGAAAAATGGGACAAATTTCTATAATTTTACCTAAAATATCGTATAACAGTTACTGCGTGAACGATATTGTTTATCTATAAGTGATTGTTGATCTATGAGTTTTTATTGACGTCCTTCGATTTGTGGTTATTCAATTTATTGATATTCATATCACGGTCAGTAATAATTAGTTGCCCCATAATTTGTGTTATACCAATTGACCAGACCGATAGACTATTCCAAGAGATGAAAATATTGAGAATATATATTACATAATCTACCGGTAAAGGTGGGTTTTGGATAGGTAAAAATACCAAATAAATATTTTGTTACATCTAGCAAAGCACAATCCAGCTATACATCTAGTCCTTCCTTCTCTGTCTTTCCTTCAAGTCCTTCATCCGTGTATACTTCCTTCTTGCCTTCATTCCATCCAACATTCCTATCCTATTCCTACCCTCTTCTGGTTTACCTAACATTCCTTCCTCTATTAGATTCTTCAACATCCCACTGCCGACCAATACACCCTTCCTCCATTTTTCCTGTCTCCATAGGATCTCTCCCAACAAACCCCTCTCCTCACCCACCATCTCCAGTACTTACTCATTTGTTTTCCTTTCGGTCCATTTCACCATCTCTATTCTTCTCCCCATCCACATTTAAAATCCTGCAATCTACGTCTATCCTCCTGCTTCGATGACCACGTTTCCGCGCCTACGCTCCATATCAAAGTTTTTACGAGTCTTTTATTAACATCCTTACCCAACGTCCCTGTCATCAACTCCCTCTTCCTTGTGAAAGCCTCTTTCCCAAGTGCAATTCTTCTTCTTAGATTCCTACTACTTTGACCATTTTGGTCCAAAACACTTCCGAGATACGTAAACTGTTCTACCTGCTCTATTTTTCCCCTCCTATTTTAATGTTTACCTTAGTCATTTTCTTTCTGGAAAATCGCATAATCTATGTTTGATTTATATTTATTCATATCCCGCATCTATCGCACTGAATTTCCAATTCACTCAGCAATGCTTGGAACCCATTGGCTGACTGACCAACTAAAGCTTGGTCATCAGAAAACCTAACTGATATATACGAATTCCCCGCCGACTTTCATTCCTACCTCCAGTTCTTCCCACGCCTTTTTAATCATTTCCTCCACATATACGTTGAACAGCACCGATGACAATGGGCAACCCTGCCTTACACCTCTTCAGCACTCTCCGTCCCCCACTCACACCGGAGCAGTCTGAGACATGTACAGGTTGCCTCCTGTCCATCCAATCTATTCCTATTTTCTGCAAATATTAATTACTAATTCATTTGAATACAAATACTTTGATTTCACTCAGAGATTTATCTGAAGAAAAACACCTTAGGTCAACGAAATTAATACAAAAAAATATTATATACACACCCCCATGGTTTGGTCTCACATTAGCCCGTTGGAACGTTTTAGCCTACCATGGTACCAAGCAATCCCTTTAGGCACACGATGATAATTATTTAAGCCTCCGTAGTCACTGCAAGTTTTTAGGCTGGACATATATTGCATTGCATGAGTTCAAAGGCCAAAGAGTCTCTCCAATGCACGTATCACGGTCCTGTACTAATTTCTGTCTCTCTTCAAATTGCATGTTCATATGACGTACATCTTTGGCATAGACAATGACACCACCATATGATTCCGTGTTCCTAATTCACGAAGGATATGTATAAATACATATATGATCTCAAGGTAAATCAGGTTTCCTTATTAGCTTAGGTGGTAGAGCATCCGCCCGGAAAGTGGAACGCCCGTGGTTCAAATCCCGGATAAGGAAATATTTATACTTTCGTGATCTGCTCAAAAACCGCCTTCCCCAGATGTCCTGTGTTCGCCTTTTATGTGTTTTCCTATCCCCTTTCCTTATACCTATTTCTGGTTGAATGAATATTTGTGTGGGATTGTGTGGGATTTTCAAGTTTGAATATATATATATATATATATATATATGTATATGTATATATATATATATATATATATATATATATATATATATATATATATATATATGTGTATATATATATATATGGCCCGCCGTACGGCGCACAAATATTCATTCAACCAGAAATAGGTATAAGGAAAGGGGATAGGAAAACATATTCAAACTTATATATATATATATATATATATATATATATATATATATATATATATATATGTGTGTGTGTGTGTGTATATATACAGTATATATGTATATGTATACATATAAGTGAACGTAACAATAAATGATTGGAGAATGACACTTAACGTTGACGAAAGGGTTAAATGAGGAAAACGTAATTAATATTATTAATGAATAAAGCATTGACGGATATATCCCATTTGCGATTCAGAATGCCCTGATCGAATGGAATATATAATTAATACTACAAAATGCTCATTGATCATTGTTTTCGAACTTACGCTCCGTAATCAGTGCACCCCGCATGATTAACGATTGTTTTTTGTTTGGTCCTGGTAAACATCAGCTGTGTGTAGATTCGTAAATCAGCAGTGATTGAAATAAGTAAACGCTATGTCTAACGGTTCACACTTAATTTTAGAAGAACGTACGAGTTCTATCCTGCGAAAACGACTATTACTCCCTTCTCAGATACTTTACTCGTCTTAAGAACGTTTCGGCCAATCTAAAAAATGGACAGAATCCAGGGTTACACATCCTATGGGCATGCCACAAACGCCATGGTTAATAGATTACTTAGTCTTCTTCTTGGCGCCAAAGAATCCATAATTTCTATATTAATGTAAAGTATACAATGCTGATAAAATTATTTGATTTCTTTTCTTATAGTTTTCCGACGAGGACGACATCGTCCCGCTGTTAAGCGACATGAGCGAGACTACTATAGGAGTAAGCCAGCAGACGTTGGTGTCGGCTACATCAAAAACAGCAAGAAAACTCCCACAGTATGCTGCTGCTTTAACTGGTAAACTATATATGGTACTACTCTAACCTTAAGGTGAAACATAACGTATCTAGGAGTTTATATATTTAGCAGATAATATTTTTTTGCCAGTCAAATGTCAGCTTCTTCGGTCAATATCATGTTATCAGATGTTCCTCAGAAAAATATATTTGCAATCTACAGTAATACGGCTATACATAAGCTTCCACTTCACATAGTTCCTCCACTATAACAAATTAGAAAGGAAATGAAATTAATGGCAACGAAGCCTAATTCATTATTTTTAAGCCACAAAATAAATGAATGTTTTGCAACAATTATGCCTCCCGCTTTAATGGAATGCATTATAACATGACGGTAAACATTATTTTTTGTTACCATTAATGAATTCTTCTATTTTTGTGTAAGAAAGCTATGTTTTATATATTCTAACAGAAGTATCTTTCATTATGTGGGCTCTAGATTAAGGACAAAGTCATAGAGATGTGTAGTGTGTAGCTGCATTGAGTGTTGGTTATTTATATACTCATGCACTTAGCAAGAAGAATCATCAATGGAAAAATCAAATAGAGCAGGGGCCAAGTTTGGGGAGGAGAGGGAATGTAAAAGCAGTAATGAAAACATTAATGGAAATTTATGTTGAATATATTTAACTTTTAATTTGCTTTTAGGATTTCGAGGAGGCACTATTTTGGGTGATTGGTCAGAATTATTGAAAGTATTGTAGAATATAGGAGTAGACATGACTTAAAAATTTTTACAAGCCTCTGCATGACTCCACCTGCAAAAATTAGACTAGTTTTTGTGCAATTCCTGATGATAGTGACTGGCAGATAAGTGAGATATTGCTATTATGACCTATACTCCTGAACGTATTTACTGAGCAAGTGATGGAATGGGTGCGTGAAGGGCTGAGATGTATGCTGGGAACTGATGAATTTCCTTAGATTAGCATTTAATAAACTTTAGTCTGCCAGTCAGCCTAGGGATCTCCTGTCATTATTTTGTGTTCATTACTGAAACTTTTTGAGAGGAATGGCATGAAGATTTAAAAGGAAAGGTAATGATAGTAGGGTGGTTCTCCATAGAGTTAATATAAGCATTGCAGTAAGAAGTATAAATCAGAGTCAGTAGAACCTCCCTTTGGTTGGCATAGTCTATGAGGATAATAATGGATTTAGTATGTACTACATTTGGATAAGAATCAGGACAGCATTGGATTCACTTACAGGGAAGTGTGACTTTTGAACTAAAAAGATATTTTTTAATTTAAAGAAATTATTAGTGAAAAGACTGATATGGATGTTGTTTTGTTTGGTCTTTGAGTTTAAATTGGTTACATTTGAAATATGTAGTTGGATATAGATGCAAAACAGGCCAAAAAGAGAGGACCAGTGATGAAATATTAGATTGAGTGGGAGAAAGGTATTGGTGAGGATAATTCAAAGATTGAAAAAGAAAGAGATTAGAGGATGTAGTATGTTGAATGTTTGGATGTTGGAGTCTGTGTTAAAATGAAGAATACTGATTAATCATGCAACAGAGAAAATATCAATCTTACCTCCATGATATTGACGTTTGTGCAAGACAGGCTCCCCGACAAGATGTTTGTTGGGTATGAACCTGTTCCCCTTTGGCCATTCATACCGAACCCAGTGTGTTGTTTTCAGCGCCAACTCTTCGGCCACATCACGTCGCGATGTGAGGGCAAGGCCACCTGCCCATGCTGTGGCAAGAACACGCACGAGGGTAAAGAGCGCCCCTCGGAACTTCTTTGTGATAATTGTGAGGGTGCACGCCCTGTTTACTCCCATGATTGTCCAAAGATGACAGAAGAAAGGAAGGTCATGGAGATTAAGACGCTGGAAAAAATCTCATTCATGGAAACGAGGAGAATATACAGGGCACTAATCGCCCCAACTTATACCCAGTCCTTTCCTTACGTCGCATCCATCCCATTGCCAAATTGTACCATCATCACGCAAACAGACATTCTGAGTGTGTGGGGACAAAAAGCTTTTAACACGTTGCATAAGTGGGGATTTTGGGGTCAATATGGTCCTATTTATTAGGAATTGTATAATAAACCACGTTTTTAAAATATGAACTGGCCAGCAATTATCCCGATCCTTCATACAGGAGAACGGGAGTACCTCAGGGATCAGTGCTGAGCGTGGTGTTATTTGCCATCTCAATTAACAACATGACAGAATGCATCAATGCTCCAGTGATGGCATCGCTCTTTGTGGATGGCTTAGCCATTTTTTGCCAGTCGAGATGACTGGTAAACGCCTCCAGGCAAACCCTAGTGACCCTAAATAAATTGGAGACAAAGGAACGGATTTCGTTTCTTCATGGAGAAAACGAAATGTGTTCATTTCCACTGTCTTTGCAGACACCACATACCAATGAATTTAAGCCTGCTGGGCAGGAATCTCCCATTTGTTGAGACTGTCTGCTTCTGGGTGTGATCCTTGATCAAAAACTAGACTGGCGGGAGTATATCCACGTATTACGCAAAAGGTGTCATCAAACCCTCAATATCTTAAGATTTTTAACTCGCTCTACATGGGGAGCAGATCTCACTACCATGGTTTTGTTGTATCAAGCCTTGGTCCATTCAAATTTGGACTATGCTTCTATAGTATACTTATCAAGACAAGAGTCTTATTTGAGCCCCTTACATGTGTTCACAATGGCCGTTGGGGCATTTAGAACTAGCCCAGCCCCAAGCCTACTTGCTGATGCTGGAGAGCCTCCATTGGCAACCTGCAGGATCTTTTTGAAGGGCAATTATGCCTGTAAAGTTTTATCCATGACGAACCACCCATGTTTTGACATTCTTTGTAACCCTCGGTTTTAGACATATTTAACAGGGGAAGATGGGCCGCTATGCCCCTAGCTATTAATGATTTTATCCATGAATTTAATTTTAGCTTTCCCGAAGTATGCCCAGTCTTTTATTCTAAATATGCATCTTGGTTAACACCAAAGCCTGATATTAAGGCAATAAGGCACGCACACACTAAAGCGTTCACAACTGAGTCTGTATACCAGTGACTCTTTAGTGCCTTCCCTGGATTGCACTCTGGCTTCTTCCCTGTGTATCCTGATGGGTCGAAATCGGAATCCGTGTGTACCTGTGCAGTGGTTTCCCACTACCATGGAGTTTTGAGGGAAAAACTGAACAAGTTTTGCACTACACTTATTCACAGTCGAATTGTCAGCTATCAGAATGACCCTAAAAGAAAATGACAGGTCTTTCCTCATCTCTTCGGACTCATTGAGTGCCTTGAAATCCATATCGCTCTTCTCACCAATGCACTTGATAGTTCAGGAGATCCATTATACCCTCTTATCCCTTCAGAGAAAGGGGAACAGGGTATTCTTTATGTGGACTCCTGGTCACCTAGGAATACCTGCCAATGAAATAATTGACAAAGTAGCAAAGGAAGCCCTGGGCAAACTCGAGACCGATTCCCCCGTGGTACCTGTAGAGGATCTAAAAGCCACCTTGCAGAATTTTGTTTTAAATCAGTGGAAGGAAGCTTGGCGGTCCTTTCATAATAATAAACTTAGGGTTATAAAATTGGTCATTTAAGCATGGCCCTCCTCCATCTGGTGAAATCGGAGGGAAGAGGTCACCATCTTGCGCTTGAGGATAGGGTACTCTACCCTCATGCACTCATATCTCTTCACGGAAGAAAAAGTGCAACCTCCTGCAATGTTTGTGACCTGCCCCTGATCATGGAACATATCCTGACACAGTGCAATAAATATCAAAGGGCCAGAGACTTTTTTAAAAAGAGATCATGCATTCCAGCCACAAACTACTGGCCAAGTTAGAAGCCCCTACTAAGCCAAATAGTGGCTTTTTATTTGGCACTAATTTCTGCCTTCTACACAAATATCTATATTTAAATATCTAGACTCTTGACTTAGGCAACATTTTCCTATTATTGTCAAATATTCTATGACCATTTAGGTTAAATATATTAACATTTTGTAGTCATCAAGTCTTACCTTTGAAGTAGATACTACTTTAATTTTTCATTAATCTCACCATAGGTCTTTATTCATGCAGAAGGTTTGGCATTGTATAATTAATATTTGGGTATCACTTAAGGAATTCTATTACCACCAAAAATGTGGAAATATTTTGGAATATCACAGTTATACCTTTCTTGTGTACAGTTACTTTCCTCCATCTTCAATATTTAAACACCATTACTAAATCATACTACATAAAGCTAACTTAAGGGGAATGTTTTGCAAGCACAGATATGGTCTTTAATCGTATTCATTTGATTATTCAGCTCATTGAATAACATCATCATCATATTTTGTGTGAAGGAACATTTTATTTTATATGAGCCTATTTTCCTAGTTTTTTTCCCCAATTCAGAATATCGAACTCAACTGAAACAAAGTAATCTCGATAACATTTACCCGAACCAAATTATTTAATTTATATCTTTGCTATCACACTTTATGTAACCTGCGACAAAGCTTCTCAAAACAATGATCTTTTGCACTTCACAATGGTGGAAATCTGAACAATGGTATTCAACTTCCAAGAATTTGCATATATCAGTAATAATTTTACTCAATAATTTTTCAAGCTGTTGAACATTACCTTTAATATCCATTGACTACTTAAGTCGAAATTTATGAATTTAAAAGCTAAAAGTAAATATTACAATCATTAAGAGCCGATTTCTTGAAGAATATCGGGTGGATTTATTTTATTATACCATATTAAACTTGTTAGAGTGGTAGAGTGGATTTTGGTCTGCTAGACTAGCTTTCAGTTTAGACCTTATTAGGGGCTTATGCTGAAACTAAATAACTGGGTGTTTGGTTGTATTTAAGACCCTAATGGAGAATTCTTGCCCTAATCTCAATAATTTACTGGTAAATGATAAAATTAATATTATGTGATACAATGTGTGCAGTTAAATTTAACTGGGAATCGGCATTTCAGTCCCCTAACTGTACTCATTTTTTTCATTCTATAAAGATAGCATGTATTTCTGAGTTTAAATACTTAAGTAACACTTGACTAGGGAGGATTGGAATGGTGCGGTGGTTAAAATTTACTTTTAGCCTGGCAGCTTCGACTAGATGTGTTTTTCTTTTTGTGATTATTTGTATCCAAATGTGACACACTTTAGGGAGTGTACACATGTCTCCAATATATAGGCTATTGAAAAGTTTCTTTTTATTTTTTATTCTAGCAACCCTGGGAGCATTTGCTCTGGGAACAGCTCTTGCTTGGTCATCACCTGCAATCCCAAGACTTGAGAAAGGTGAGGCTGGCTTCGAGGTTACGTCAGCTCAATCTTCATGGGTGGGGTCCTTGATGACCCTTGGTGCAGCTGCAATAGCCCTCCCCATTGGTTATTGCATGGATCAAATTGGTCGAAAACTCACCATGATCCTTCTCGCTGCCCCCTTTGTCATGGGATGGGCTCTCATTGTTTGGGCCATCAATGTGGATATGCTCTATGCTGGCCGTTTCTTTTGCGGGATGAGTGGTGGGGCTTTTGCTGTTGTGGCACCAGTCTACATAGGTGAAACTGCTCAGAAGGAGATACGTGGATCTCTTGGCACCTATTTCCAGCTGATGATCTGTGCCGGGATCCTATTTGCGTACATCGTTGGGTCATACCTCACAGTGTTTTGGTTCTCCATCGTATGTGGCATCATTCCCATTGTCTTTGCTGCTGGTATACTTGTCATTCCGGAGAGTCCAGCCTACTACCTGAGTAAAGGAAAAGTTGAAGAGGCCAAAAAGTAAGTTCTGATTATTTCATCGTTTGATGCAATCTTTTATGGCAAATGCATTGGTTTATTTGTCATAAAACCAATGCATTTGCAAATAAGTTTATGCATTTGCCATTGGTTATTGGCAAATGCATAAACTCATTGGTTAATCATATAAATCAATGAACTTATGTAGATGTAAAATACATTTATATCTTTAATCTACTGGAAGATATGAAATTGGTGTGCCTTTCTTTTTTTTATTTGTATTCAGATCTGTATATTCATTTACCCTTTTTGTTTTAAACTAATTTAAATTCCTAAAAACCAGGTGTTTTTCTGTTGTACTACTAGGTAGCCTAACAAATACTCTTCTGGGAAGTGCATTGAGTTTTACTTTTATTTTATTAATTCTAAAAGTGTAGAAGGGATGCACTGAATAAGGCATGTCAAGTTTTTATTTATGTTTTGTGTCATAGTGTACTGCTCAGTATCCAGTGTCCTATCTCATTAGGTCTCATTCTCACTATTTTTAATGAACCCCTACTGAGGTACTACCTTGATCAAAAAGTTCCCGGAATTTATTCAGAAAATTAAAAATACAAGTTTATTCATCTAAACCTATATTGTCCCCTTCAAAGTAATCCCCATCGACTGCAACACACTTATGCCAGCGCTTGATCCAATCCTCGAAACATTTTTTATATTCGGTTTTCGGTATGTCCATCAGTGCTTCCTGCGATTTTTCCATTACTTCCTCTCGGCTGCTAAAACGCGTTCCCCGTAATGGTTTTTTAACTCGATTGAACAGAAAGAAGTCACAGGGAGCCAAATCAGGTGAATTCGGTGGCTGTTGGATGGTATTTGTTGCATTTTTCGTCAAAAAATTACGAATAATGATAGCACTGTGCGACGGTCTCGACGCACTGTGCGACGATTTCTGGTCTCTTTCGGCGAATTGCTTCACGCAAACGTCTCACAATGCCCAAATAATACTCTTTGTTTACTGTCTGGCCTTCTGGCAAAAATTCATGATGCACTACACCGTTGTAATCCATGAAAACCGTCAGCATTGCCTTCTTTTTTGACTGAAAACGACGTGGTTTTTTTGGTCTCGGCTCATTTGGTGAACGCCATTCACTTGCCTGATGTCTGGATTGCGTGTCGTACTCATAAACCCACGTCTCGTCTCCAGTAATGATCCTTTTGATGAATGTGGGATCGGATTCAGCCTCGCAAATCATGTCTTTTGCGACGTCAACACGGTCTCTTTTTTGCATGAAATTGAGGTCTTTTGGCACCAACTTTGCTGCTACACGACAGAAACCCAAATCATTAACCACAATGTCTTGGGCGGATCCATAGGCAATGTTCAAGTCCTCCGCTATTTCTCTGATGGTTAATTTGCGGTTATTGACCAACATTTCTTTTACTTTATCAATTTTTTCACCGACTTTCGATGTCGATGGTCTGCCACTGCGTTCATCATCTTCGATTGACTCAGGACCACTTCTGAACCGCTCGTGCCACTGGTAAACGACCGTTTTTTTTAGAGAATCGTTGCCGAAACACTTTTCCAACATTTCCAACGTCCGTGCGCCACTAAATCCGTTTTTTACGCAAAATTTAATACAAGTTCGTTGTTGCAAATTTAAATCCATTTCTGCAATTGTAAAAAATCGCCAACACACACAGAGATAGATGTACTCTTGGCTACGTAACTTTTGCAAATGTCAAGTTATGACACTAAGATTTAAAGGGAATATCAACAACAGATGTACCAATTTAACAAAAAAAACAGAACTCAAATCGGAATGATGGGAGCGCCACACGGTGGTTATTCCCGGAACTTTTTGTTCAAGGTAGTATATGGGCTTCTGTTATGGTTTAGTTAGTACTGGAAGCTTCACCGCACACATGTGACCGGTATGTTAATTCAGAAGGGTAAGAAAACACTTGTGAAAACTTTGATTTGGACTGGAGTCTTGTATGGCTTGGAAACTTAGTCATTAAACCAAGGTGGTGCTATAAATTGAAAGCTTTTGTATTGTTGGTGTGGAGAAGAATTACGCTAGCCAAGGAGGCTTTCTCAAGGAGGAGGGAGTTGATGACGGGGATGTTGAGTAGGGAGATTAAGAAAAGACTCGTAAAAACTTTGATATGGAGCTTAGCTATGTACGGCGTGGTCATTGAAGCAGGAGGATAGACGTTGATTGTAGGCTTTAGAAATGTGGGTTTGGAGAAGGATGGAAAGGGTGAAATGAACTGGAAGGAAAACAAATGAGGAAGTGTAGGGATGACAGAGAGAGGATTGCTGGGAGAAATCCAAAGGATGCAGGAAAGATAGATGATGCAGAGTATTTTGATTGGCAATATGGAATGTTTAAAACTTTGACAGAGGGGAGATCTTTGGGAAAGCAAAGGAGAGGTATTTAAAGGATAGGTATGTGGGATGAAGTGAAAGGAATAAGTGTGCAGGATTGAAGAAGGGTTTATTGAATTGTCAGATATTAGGTTATTTTTTGAGAGGAAAGGCATTGAACTGTATCATTGTACTATTTAATTGTCTGTGACCATCCAAAATCTACTCAAAACAGTATATTTCCATTAATAATAATCCATAAAGTGTATTTGTACAGATGTCCTCTAATCAGACAGAAAATTTTGGTTTGGTCCAGTTTTTATACCCTTCTTAGGGAAATGCTGGAGTAAAAACGAAAAACAATATAGTGAGTATTTAAAACATGTATAATCACAGTTTCTAAAAGCCAAGAAAAAAATTTGGATGCAGTTAATGCTATCTGCATTCTGCAGAGGAAGTCCCCTACAGTCATTCATCAAAAAGATTGAAGCACTTAATAATGCATAGGGATGTATTTCATCTCACACATGATGGCTTTTTCAGAGAGGCCTCCGGCCTACCTCACAAAATGTTAAGGCATATTAGAGGCCTATACTCTTTGGGTGGTTGGCTGGAGACCAAATTTGGCCATATAAAAAAGATGAGAATTAGTTAGAAAGAAGTTTTTGGGCGCCAGATACACTGAGAATTGAATTTGGCATAGTAACAAAGACACACAAGGAGGTAAAATCAACTGAAAGATTGTCAAGGTACCTGGAGGTATAGGAAACCGATACAAGGAACCTCCTATCTTTATCTCATCTGCGATACCATATTCAGCCAGTAGATGAATACTGAAATTGCACTTATGTGTTTCATGCCGAGTCTTCAGGTTTTCACAGTGCTCTGTGGTGCTGGGAAAAATTTTTTAGTTTCTCTGTTTGGAGTATTTTGTGGCTGTAGTTTCTCCCACATTGTAGCTGATATATTATATGAGTAAAGTGGAGGCCCACTGTAGCTAGAGGATGTAGCAGAGCCAGTAATGCTTTGTTAATGCACTTTCATTGAGGAATTTCCCTATTAACTACGTCAAATTCATGGGATTCCCTGTGAAATTGTTGCCTACCAAATCCTGGAACTCTCCAACTTCAGTTACATATGTTTCCCCCAATCTCATAGTATCAGCAATTGTCTTGGATATATATACTTTTCTGTGATAGAGAGGAGAATATTAGACAAGCAAGATGGAGTAAGAATAGAATGGGAATGTTCGACAGAATGAAGGGAGAAAGAGAGTATGCATAATTGAAGAAGGATTTGTTGTAGTCTCAAATATCAGGTTGTGTTTTGTAAGGAAAGGTTAAGAAATGTTTTGACATACCACAGGATAGTGTCCCCATCTAAAACCGGCATTAAATGGTAGAATACCAGCACGTCTGTGCATGAGTAATAAAAATAATCAATTTTATCATTTGCACTTAAATTATAGTGGATCTAGTCCAGTAGTCACATTTGTATTAGCAAATGCTGTACTTGCAAGAACTTTATCAATTGTTCATAAAGTTTGATATTGTCGGAAAATTTACATTTGAATCAATATTGATGATAGGATCCTCATATTTTCAATGTTTTAAATTTTAGTTAATCAAGTCGCTGCTCAGAAAATCTCTTGGGAAATAGTTATAATTAAAAAAATTGATAATTCCTTTGGCTCATGGTGCCATGTTACCATTCATACCTTTCATAACATCATCTATCAGTTTATAAGTTTGTACAGTCAAAAAATAACATGAGGGTAGTTTACTTCAAGAAACTTACATTTAGTAGATTCATTCTCTCATACTGTCGCATCTAAGCATACTTCTTTAATATGATTGTGGCTATAAACATCTGAGCATGGCTGTACTCATACCATTGGTAGTCTCTCATACAATACTCTTTTTATTTTTCATTTATGTACACAAAACATTGAGAGTATGATTCTAGCATGACAGGTTATTTTAGCATTGTATTATATATTTGTAAAATTGATAACATTGTTCTATTTGTTTGTATTTGAAGGTCATTGCAATGGCTGCGAGGAAAGGAATATGACTTTGAGGCTGAGCTCACAGAAATGCAAGTTTCAGCAGAGAATGCGGCCGAGTCAAAGAGAAATGTTAACATAATCTCTGCCCTTACTGCCAGAGCTACTATAAATGCTCTGGTCATCTCCCTTGGGTTGATGATTTTTCAACAGTTGTCAGGAATAAATGCTGTGATATTCTATACTGATACAATTTTCCAAGCTGCCAATGTAAAGGATTCATCTGTATCAACAATCATTGTGGGTGTTGTTCAACTTGTAGCAACTTTCATATCAACTTTAATTGTTGATCGCTTTGGTCGTAGGTTTCTTCTCATATTATCTGACTCCCTGATGGCTGTTTGTTGTGTGGCCTTGGGAGTTTTCTTCTATCTTCAGTCAATAGGTAATGATGTCTCAAATTTGGGCTGGCTCCCTCTGACCAGCTTGTGCATCTTCATAATTGTGTTTTCGCTTGGTTATGGGCCTGTCCCGTGGTTCATGATTGGGGAGTTATTCTCTGCTGAGGTTAAAGCAGTGGCAGGCCCAATATCCAGCATCACCAATTGGCTTCTGGCTTTTGTGGTGACAAAATTCTTTAAGGACATTACTGATGCATGGGGTAAGCATACAGCATTTTGGGTGTTTGCTGTCATCTCCGTCATTGGAGTTCTTTTTGTATTCTTTGTTGTGATTGAGACAAAAGGAAAGTCTTTGGAAGAGATCCAACAGGAGCTAGGAGCAAGAGGGAAGAGTCGCAAAAATAAGGTGGACATTGCTGGTACAGCGTGATGTGTGATATTTCAACTCTCACTCGGATTTTGTATGTGATATGCCATCAAGGCTTCCAGCTGAGCCGAATGTAAATAATTAAAATTTGAAAGTGTGTGATGAAGTGCCACTTAGGATCAGTTATGTTAAGGATTGTGTACATATGGTTACTTATTTTTTTATCGTGAAAGTGTGTGATTGAGTTACAGTGTCGGTAACTTGTGTATGTAGTTTTACTCTCCCATATTTTTATACTTACCTATCTATTCAGCTGGATAATGGCAAACTGAATATTTTTATCTCCTCAGCAATTTTTAACTTTTTATTTTACTCCGGAAAGTTTTTATGAGCTAAATTTTAACTGAATTGGTTTGTAATTTGATGCAATGATATTACAGCTGATTAAGATGATGTTGGCGGGAAATATTCTTGTGCTCCTGTCATTTGTAGTTTTTTAAACCCAGATTTATAATGCATTTTTGAAAAACTTGATAGAATCAAGTGTGGCTTTGTGAAAATTAAGGTTATCCCTGTTTAAAATGATGACCTTATAGTTTCTACAAGTTTTATTGATGGCAAACTTTTTTTTATTGGCGTGATGTATTTCATTACCCGGTAGTGTAATCATGTGCAATGTTTACGTATGAGGCATCCAGAGATTATATAGCCAATATAAGGGTGGGGGAGCACGGGTGGAAGGAATGTGGGTATAAACCTGGTTTGCTCATCACAAGTCTGGGGAAGGCATACGTGAGCATAGTGGGGGTTAAAGAGGCCCTCCCCCTTCACCCCCACTTTTTTTGGATGACCTGCCACAGGCTCTTCTCATTTACACAATGCCATGGCTATCCTCTGGGAATGGAATTCAAAGAAGGCTGGTAGAATGTTTCTCCTGCCATTTCTTAAGGATGGCTAAGAGCCCACAAGAGTGTCTGCGCACTTGATTAAGGAACAAAACATTTCACGTCATTAATTACTCATTGTATATGTATGAATAAAAACCATGGCATCGGGCCTTTTTCAGTACAAATTAATGAGTTAATTGGGTTGAGTTGTGAGGTGGTAGACAAAGTTACTCTCTCTGTAAAATATTAAAAAATAAGGGCTCTAGCTGAGGTATGAAAATTCTTTTTCATGTGTTATCCAATGAATGAAGATCACTAATATTGGGTTGTTTCTGACCCACAATATCCATTAAAGACATGTTTCATTTTTGTAAAGTTAACCACTCAGGGAAAGAACAGCATGGGTGCACATAAAATGTGCAATTTAATACATTATTAGGCACATGGTATTTTGACTGTGGCTTAGGGAAATTTTCTCTCATGACCCATTCTGTGCTTCCAGCAGGTGTTTGGGACTCTTAGTGCTTTCTGATTTAGCATCTGCATCCGAATGCCTCCTTGAAATTGGTGTCTGGTGAAAATACTTCTATTCTCTACCATTCTTCAGGTGTAAAAGAAATGGCAATGAGGAATGTCACTGGAAGAATTCCAAAAAAGTTGATGAATTACATATCAATGATGTTGTGAACAAGCATATCAAGAACTTTTGTTTATTTATTTTATTTCAGACTTTCAAACTTCTTCAGCAAAGGTATTTCATTCTAAATGGACATTGAAAATAGTGTTGCTGAGGTGGTGAAGGAAAAGAAAAAATTTAGAAAAGGAAAAATATCAGTGGTGACAATTTTATGAGTAACATGTTGTTTGCATTTTATAATTGTGGCTTTTTTCTGAGAATGAAATATCTTCACTTGAGAGGGAACATGTCTTTGAACTCTGCTGCTAGTGTCTAACAATTATTTACCTGAAACAATTTTATACTTAGCTTTTCAAATTGTAAACCTAAGAATATTGTAAATATAAGAAGGTTTATGAATGGTATTCTTTTTAAATCCGCGAATCTAATAATGAAATATTTGGATTACTGTTGGGTTTGAATTACATCAGCTTTAAGAGGAGCCCAGAAAAGTAGCTTTACCCTTGAACCCTTACGGGTGAAATAAAAGAGTTCATCCACTCAGAAATTGACTCAAGCAGTAGAGTGTTAAACAGCTGATTGCAAAACAAAAAAACTTCACCTGACCTGTTGGGGCTACAAAATCACATATCCTCAATTGTCTCATGGGTTGTCTCATGCCATTTGGTTACTTAAATAAGTAATTAGTGTCATGTAGGCCAATATTTTTCATTTTACTTTTTGTTATGTTCCATCTTGTACTGCCTCCAGAATTGTATGTGCATTATTTAAAATGTTTGAAGTTCTTCCTCTGAAAATAAATGCCATATCGTCACGTTTCCCATTTTTTAACATGTACAAGGTCTGTACAAAAAAATGAGCCTGGTCTCTCTATGCAAGAACTGCTTGATGAACCACAATCAATCAGGTGTCGTCTTCTAGTGGCATTTGTGGGAAGTAGAACACCACTTTGCGTGTGGCCCTATCTCTACTTGTCCTCGCACAACAGTCATTCTTGTCTTAGCTTGCACACGCTTTGTGTACAAATTCATGTGTCAGTAAGAATGAAGGTGTTTAAGTGATGAGACGTGAGCATTGAATTTTGTTTTAATCTCAGGAAAAGTGCAACTGAAACTTATTCAAGAGGTTTTTGGCACTGAATCTATGAGTCTGGCCCACTGTTCCTGTTGGTACAACTACTTTCAGTCTGGATAAACCTCAGCCAATGAAGTGCCAAGAAATGAAAGACCTCGGATGTCGACAAATGTTAACCATGTGTTAACATGTGTTAACCATGTTAACAATGTGAATGATTTAGTGTGTGCAAACCATGGGTCAACTGTCAGGGAGATTGCCAATCAAATTTACATTAGTGTTGGATTGTGTTTCAACATTGTGACAAATTTTGGGCATGCAGTTCCTCACATCCAAATTTGTGGTGCGAGTGTCAACAGATGAGCAGTGACAAAACGTCTTCAGCCAGGATCTGCTTGGTCGTTCAAACAATGACTGAAACTTCTCAAAAACAATTGTCCCTGGTGACAAAACATGGGTTTATGGTTATGACATAGAAGCCAAAGCCCAGTCTTCACTGTGTAAAGGGCCATCATCCCTACGACCCAAAAAAGCTTGGATGTCATTATAGATAGTGAAGTTCATGTTGATTGTTTTCTTTGATTGGTTAGGGATTATTCATTTAATGGCCCCAAATGATAAACAGTCAATGGGCAGCACTATTTAGAGATTAAGAGATGGCTAAGATGCACTATGTTACGGAAGAGACCATAAATGTGGAAAAAAATAGTTACTTTCATCACAATAACACACCGGCATGCACATCATTGATTGTTACCGGGTTTTTGTCTAAAAAAAGCACACCAGTGATCCCCCAGCCATTCTACTCTCTGGATCTTGCTCTGATGAATTTTTTCCTATTTCCTAAACTGAAATCCACATTGAAAGAGTGCTAATTTGAAACTACTAAAGATATCCAACAAAATTGTATGGCATACTGAAAGGCAATCTTGAAAGAAGCACTCAGGGTGCATTCAAAAGCTGGAAAAAACATTGGGAGCATTGCATTAGCAGCCAATGGCTGTATTATGTAGGTGATAAGCATGATTAAAGGGTAACTAATAAAATCAAGTATTTGTTCAAAGATCTTTTTTTGAACAGTCCTTGTATTTTAAATATTTAAGGTATTAAAGATCTGTAGAAGAGTACTGTGAAATGAGGCCAATACATTTTATGGAATTTTTATGTGAAAGCCTAAATTGTTACATAAAGAAGATATTTCACTGTCTCACAGTTGTATGACCTGTATAGATATTTAACTAATAACTGGAAAGCAATATTTTCATAAGCAAAATATTTCTTTTATTGCAAAAAGTGTCTAATTGCTATTTTCACTTCTAATGCCCTCTTCCATTTTGGCTTTAACTTCCCCGAGTTGAACTGGCTTGGTACAACTGCAACAAAAGTAATTTACACTACATGCATAGACATGTGGGCACCAAATAGAATATCACTGTATTTTTGAGGGTGACATGATGGACATAACTGCAGATGTGATGAGGCCAGTCAGAGATGTCAGGTTTTCTCTTGTGTGGATGTAACTATTATTCCAGTTAAACCCACAAGAACAGCATGTGCACGCTTGGGTCATGTTTTGTTCTCCCAATTTCAGCAAAATTATGGCATCAACAACCTGTTTTGCCCTGTGACCCTGATCAAATCCGTCATGGAAAACAGTCAACAGGAATAATTCCTTCCTTACCTCAAGACTGTTGTCAGTTAATCAAATCTGATTACATTCTCCTCAACCATCTCTCACTTGCCGTGTTTATCGTCAAGTTTTCAGCTCTAGCTAAAGTGAACATGGAGGCATTAGAGATGAAGTAACAGACAAAATATCAAGATCTGTGGTGCAGACTGATGTAAATGTACCCAGGTAATTGTGAAACTAGTGGTACTCAACATATAAGTCTACTCATTTGAGACAATGGTTCAGTGGTTGATGACATGAAGTGCATTCCCTTCTGTGGGACAAAAGTGGATATACTCACAGCAGGCATGCAGAAGGCCATTCTCCTGGGACCCCTTCAACTGCTGTTGAGAACACAACAGCACTGCAATCAATCATCTGGTGGCCCCAAATGCTACTCCCCTCACAAGACTTTGGTCATTGTGATGGTCCACCAAAGCTGGATACAAGCAATACGTGTGACTACCAATTCAATTCAGAATAAATTTCAAAGATTTTATAGGAGTCTATGTGAATACAAAAAAATTTCATCAATAAAACCCAATGCTTTGCTGAGACTCAGAGGAGAGAAATTAATAGCAACTGGAGGATTGATAACGAGTGACTCATAGTATCTAGTAGCTTTTATCTGGATATTTGTGTACATGTTAACTTTTCAGATACTTCAGTAAATAGTTAAAACTGACCAGGAATTGGTAGGAATAACTCCAGTTAACTTGCTATGAGCCCAAATGTGAACAATTATGTTGAACTCGCAGTTGCATTAACAGGGCATTAGTAATGTTTATATGAACTGTGTGTGTGCCTGGATTTTATAAAAATGCATGAAAGCTATTCATCTTTAATTCACATTAATCATGCATTCCAAATGCATAAATGTGAATCAATGAGTGTAAAATGTTTTTCATGCAGAAAACAATGTACTACTGTCCAATTGTGACTTCATAATATTTGTCTCCATCCTGCACAGCTGCACAATATTATTGAATGAAAAAAAGGAAAAATTTTTGTATTGGAGCATGTATATACATGGGGGTATCATAAACTTTTAATTATTACTTGACATACTTGACAACCAGCTCGCACAATTGAGAGCCGGTTTGAGGCAATGCGTTGGCTGGGTCCCCCTGCGTTGTGCCCACCATCCGAGAGCGAAGGGGAAGTACCAACTTTTTCTTTAGAATCAAAACCCAGCTAAAGGTGCATCAGGGGAGGCAACCCTGACGCACTGTAACCACCTCCCATTTGGTCGTGTACCACCCCGGCGAGCCGCAGAAGAGCAGCTCATCAGAATGGTAACCGTTACCGACTCTCCACGAGGAGGAAGGGGGTATTACGGGAATGGGTGGACTCACACACCGCTCATCACGAGTGTGCAAGCGATCACCCTTAAGAGAGTTTGACAAAAATAATCAAGATAGAAACTAAATTTCAATATGATATTCTTAATACTTCTCTGCTTAGTCATCATTCAGAGTTGTTAATTTATTCCAGAATTTATTGACCTTTTGAAGGCCATTATTGCAGAACTCAGCAGATTGCACAGAAAACCATTGTCCCATCTTTTAAATGACATTTTTGTTGTCAACTCTTTAACCCCACATTGATTTTTTTATTTCTGGGAATAAGAAAATGTCTCTTGGGGTGAGGTCAGGAGAATAGGGTGGATGTAGCAAAATTTCAAAGCCACAATGCTTTGATTTCTCAACTGCACCTCTAGATGAGGGAGCAGGTGCATTGTTGGCAAGAAGATGGGATGTCTTTGGTGATCATACTGTGGCATTTCTTTTTAGAAGCATCAGGCTGTTTGGATCACATCACACTGGATTTATTATTAAAAAATTTGAACGGCGAGTTAAAAGATTCAGAAATTCATCTGACCTGGTGCAAAATATGGAAATCTTACACTGCAGAAAAATTACAAGTTTATTTTCAATGTACATTAAAAGAACAAAGGATTCCTCTGAGTTTAAAGTGACTACTTAAAGTGTAACAGATTATCAAAGGATATTGAAGTATGAGAATTAGCAAAATGCTGATTGAAAGTTGAGGCTAGGAGGGTCTAGCTTAGTATATTTTTCCTGCACACCATTCGCAACGACAATAAAAGGGAGGAAACCGAAGAAAATAATAGGGACATGCTGTTGAAAATGGGGGTATGCAAGGTTAAATTCCCAGGAAACACATTCCAAGTCTGGTATCCTGACACCCCCCTGCGGCCTTATCCCAGGTGGGTTGTAGGTGGATGTATATAAAGTCTATTGTATTTGTGAATTGTCCGACCTGAATACATACAATAATAACCAGTAATGAGTGTCTGAATTGCATGTGTGCCTGATCCCTTTTAATGTATTTTCTTGTCCTCTTTATGTAGGCATAGGAATAGCTCTTAACCTTTTAATAAATGTAGTTATTTATTGGGTAGCCCACTTTCCATGCGGTTTCTGTTGGATCGTGGGGTGCCAGGTTCATGAGGAATTAGAGAGAATATATGTTGAATGGCTGGTGACCTACCACCCCCTACCATGCATCCTTGCATTGGCTTGCGGGAAATGATGTAGATTTAGATCACCAGATTTATCCTTGACTAATATTGCATATTTGGCTTTTTTCATTTGTTAACGTTTTTCCACATTTTCTTATATTCATTGCAGAGTTCTCTTATTGTTTTAGGCATGTTTTCTATCTTCAATTATTTAAGTCATGTTATTTGAGAGATCTGTGTTGATTTTGTGAAATGATATTATGAAACCCATATTTGATCTCGGGCACCAATAGTAAAGGTATTTCTTGTAGTCTGGGAGATAGCAAATCTTATTGCTCATCCAGGTCTTTCAGTAAAGGCAGAAGTAACTTTCTTTAGAAGGCTGTAGGTGAAAAAGAAACATTGAGAAGAAAAAGTTCATTTAAAGTTATAAAACTATCATTATGGCCTTTTTCAGTCTAAATTTGGGTTGTGTTCTTTTTTATAGTATCTAGATCTGGATAATATCGAAATTTTTCCTTCAGATGGGAAGCAAACATTTTTATAAGCATGAGGTCGAACTGTTGGAATTGAAAATGTAGAATTCAATAGAAATATTGCAAAGAAACATTAATTTCAACTAAATTGATATCTTATTTGAGAATTGTAATGCTAGTAATAATTTCATTTCAATGCATCTAGCATCAAATTTTTTAATTTATTATTTGTAACTAGGGTAAGAAAATTTGTGTTATCTAATGATGTCTTTAAAGAAACTCAAGAGAGGAATAATGATTTTTGTCATTAGAATCAGAAGGAATATCAACAGTAAAATTGTCTTTGATATTTAAGATGATATTAATGATTTTGCTGGAATAGTAAAGTGAGGAGTCCTGTTTTTGCAGAAATAGCTAAAAATTGCCAAAAGATAACTAGTATTAGGCCAGGATAATTAATAATGATAGTGCATTAAATGCACAAAGTTGTTCTAATGGGAGATGATATGAGTTCAATATATGCAATGAATGCAGAGCATACCATGCAGAACTGTAGAAATAACTTCATTAGACAATATTTTAGCACCATGGATTTTTAAGTTGAAATTACAGAACCTGACCAACAATTCTGCTACTTCAAATACAAAAAAATATTTGCCCTTAAGTTTTTATTCACATAAAAATGCTAGGCCACTCGTCATGAAGTAAAACTTGTGTTATTTACTGTGACAACACTTCACATTGAAATGAAATAGATGGAATATTTTTTTTAATATGGATATTAGTGGCAATAGCTGTAACATAAAATACAATTAAATACAATAAAATAAAGTAGATTGTATACTTCAATTGATAAAAATGAAAACAGTGTAAAAGCTCTTGTGACATGAATATTGTGAAGACTGCATGCTCCTGGATTTCATCCTGTGTGTTGTTTTCTGCTGACAACAGTTTCACCAACATTACTACTAGCATCTTCAGGTCCTAGTGATGATGCAATTTTGGCCATCCTTACGGCTTGGTGGCATTTCTGCTCTCTGATTGGCCAGATTTTGCAACAACCAGTTCCACATGCTTTGGACCTGATAGCCATTTTACCTGTTGAACTTTGCGGGATGTTTAGCAATGACAATAGCCTCATGGACAAGCCTAGAGTAGTAACATGATTCTTTTGAGTACACATTGGCTTTGCATAAGTTCTTCATGTACCCAGGCTCCAGTCAGGCATGTTCTTTCACTTCTGAAAGGCATACTTGTTTGTCTTTCAGAACTCTCTGGTGTCCATTTAGGTGGCACTTAATTAATTTGCCTGCCTATTCTATGTAGACTTCCCACAGCTGCATTTTGTCTTATGATCTTCTTCATATGCAGTAAGTGGAATGGCATTCTTTGGTTTGGTTGGGATATTGCCCATCTTCTTGGCAAAATTAAAGCATGTCACGATGCATCTGGAACCCTGCCCTCCTTTTAAAGATGCAGGGACTCCACTTCCTGACTTGGTTTATCCAGATCACCCAATCTTACCTGAGGGAATCATCATCAGTTGGCTTGGCACAGAGTCTGGGATTTGTCGCAACCAAGCTGGCGTGCCACAGGGTTCTGTACTTGGCAGCAGAAAGCTACACATGCAGCAAAACCCGGAAGAATATAGCTTTTATGATAAAAATGAGATTAAATCATATTGCACATTCCTTTAAACTCTAAATTTGAAAGAAGTTACAGTGAAATCGGTCCATTCTTAAAAAAAATTCTCTTCTTAACTTGGCTCTACAATTTTAATTTTAATCAATGTTTTAACTTAGGTATGCATCATATAATAGAAATGAGAATACAGACCTTTGATTACACCCTCTGAAAATTGAACATTACCTCATTAAAAGCTCTAGACAAATTATTGTAATTTTTTCTGTTTGTTCTACTGAAGAGAGTAATTTGGAGAAAAATCCATCCTACAAATCGTACATAAGACCCCATAAGCTGTTTCAAGGGCATATGGCGGGGGTGTCAGGTCACCACCCATAAAAGAGAACAAAACCACGTGCAAAATCAACATATTTATGCAAACCTACACCCATAGTGGAGTATACATTAATACAAAACCTTTTTAACTTTCGCACATGCAAATAGATATACTGTCAACTAACATATAAATTCACCTTAGAATGAAGTAAATATTTAACCAAGAACATTCAAAATAGCATTGAAAAGTAAGAAGGCAAAATTCCACAACCACATGGAAATGCATCTTGCCTATGGACAATATTTTTTGCATACAATGAGTACAATTAGCTGCTTGTACTCGGATTGCATTGCATATATATTGTGTCAACTCCATATTTCATGCTGCCCTGTCATTAACAACACATTTTCAACATAGTACTCCATTACTCCTTTGAAAGAGACCAAATTTTTAAGTATTATAATTTCTTCTAAAACATCATAGGTTGAATGCACCCAGTAGCGTTAAAATTCTAGCTTCGACATCGTTCTTCTCGAATAAAATCCGAAAACAGACTTCCGTTGAATATTTTCAATGAGATTGTTTTAAACAAAATTTTCGAAAAAGAAGCGTTCTTTGTGGATTATTACGTCGAGCAGTTTTTCCATTCCAATATTAATTTTAGTTTCAATAACTTTTTGCGTTCAGCTTGCTTTCTTCTTTCTTCATATCAGCCCTGACTTGAAAAGACGTGACATTATATTTATGTAATTTTTTTCTCGTAAACGCCGATAACCAAAAGAAGTAAATATCTATGACGTCACATCTGGTTGTTATAGTGAGAACCAAGCATCAACTTCGAGTTACAAATACTTGGAAAGCATAAACAAAGATAACTGCTATTCGCTTAATGTAGCTATCTAATTTTGGAACTCATCTTTATTCACATGTGCAAAATATAAATAAATGGTGACTGGTGAAAGACGGAAATTAGCAAATTCGGTTGATATGTGGCGTTCGGTCGAATAATTACGCATTGCACGTTCCTTTCGAGGTGTGATCTTTAGCTGAAGGAATTCAAGTTAAAGACAAGTTTCTTGAAGTAATTTCCATCCTACGTAAATTTACATCCACGTGCAATTTGAATAAAAATACATGGAATCATGGAGGATACAGTAGAAAGAGTGGTAGAAGGTGAGGCTTCACCTGAGGAAGATGTGGCAAAAATTGAAGAAGTGTCATTACCAGAGGCTGAAAAAGCTAATGCTTGTGCTCTCATTAAAAAGAGATCGAATGAGATCATGGCAAGCTTCTCAGGTACATTTGAGCAGTTACTTTATTTTAGTAGCAAACGAAAGAATATTTTAAATTTGTGAACATTACACTCAACCCCGTTTCTTATGCTTTTATTGCCCATGCCTCTCCACCTAAGAGAATCATGCCCCATAGTCATGTTTTAATGAAGTATTACCTTAAATTCCAGGCATGTGTCAATGGTTATTGGTAGGCGTCTTCTGCTAGAATGCTCTCTTTTCTTGATCAGTTATATGTATTCAAACAATTTCAATCAAAATATCGGAGTGCCAATCCCCCGCTCTCTCTAAAGCCTCCCACTCGTATTAATCTCTGCTGAGTCAGAAAATGCTCAAAGCTCGATAACAGTACAATAGAATAAAAATTTCGCAACTGACTTACTGGTTTATCTGTGATTGTTTACCAATTCCATTCGTATCTCCATGATGAAGAAAGTACAAAATCGTGAATCTTACTTTAATGACCTTTGATACATTCCACTAAGAAAACTCTGTAGGCTGAGAAGTAATGTATCAAATGTCTCACAATCTCGAATGTTATTCCGTATCTCTCGTTTCGGCGTAAATCCAAAATTTCCAACTTTGCGTTACAAGCAACTTAGTTGCAGTCAGTTTCGATCGACTCATTGGAGATCTCATGGATCGATCGAAAAAAATAAAAACATGATCATTCATGGGACTTTCAGAAGAACCCAAGCCACTGTCAAACAATGTTCTGCGTTACGTTAACGGCTTTTAAGTCAAAATGAAGTCTTTAAATGGTCTGCAGTACTTTTATCCCACAGAAACGTACATTCGAGGTCTGTTTATTGTGTGGTGATTCTATGAGAAAAAGGTAGGTTAGGGCGGCTTAGGACTAAGAAATGACCGTAGGGAGAAAACGATATATGGAGGAGAGTGGAAAAATACGATAAAAGTGATTCTTTCATAATTGATACCTGGTAGAAAACTATCCAGTTCATGTCCATCTACATCACAGATGTCCATTTATATCACAATGGATGGACTTGGAAAATGTCGGGAGATAGATGGAGAGATCAGATCGAGTTTATTATGATTAGTCGTTTTAGGAAGAGCGTCATTCACACAGTTTCCCGATAGCAGATTCGGGCCATTACTTACCACTCTTGAAGTAAAATGTCAAATCCAAGGGGTTAAAAAAGAGAAGAAGTTTGGGAAAATGGAATGCTGAAGCTTTAATTGGAGCGAAAAGGAAATAATATCAGGAAACGATCAATAAAACCCTGAGTGGTGACTAGGGTTCTGGTGCTCTAACACACAATTGGCTGACGAGAGAGACGATTCACAACGCATATCTAGAAAACAACTAGCATTGAACAAACAACATTAAGAAGGACACTCGTTTTAAGGTTTTGACGGCCGTGCCTACCTCCTCGGAAAAGAGAATCACATGTACCGCAGTCAAGGTGGGAGGAGAGTGGGGTGGTGAAAAGTGAAAGGGGTATGAACAGTTAGAGAGGGGGAAGGAAGAGTGGAATCAGAATATATATCATTGCCCAATATTTAGCCAGGAGATTCAAATGATCGTAAATCTAAAATGCGAGCCATTTCTGGGGTTCTTACTTCATTGAAGATTCCATACTCATGGGAGGCTACGATGATAAATTCAATAAATCAAAAGTTTGGTTGTGAGACGGTTTTTGAAGGGGATGGTATGCTTAGAGAAGGAAGGAGATGTGGCGGAATGCATTCTCTCATTCCGAAATTGTTACCAGGGAAAACTGTAATGATCAAGCTAAACCTTTCAGATTTATCAGATTTGAGACGAGAGGTATACGGTGTTATTGATGAAAGATTTTGTAATAAAGTATTTTGCTCGGGTACCCAAGGTTAACGAGGCAATAGCGTTGGTTATCGGCACATTTCTAGTGTGAAAGGACATTTTTACAGATGCGATGGATACAGATGGAGAGAGAAACAGGATAGAACGTTTTACCGTAGTATAAGCGTTGAATGTCAAATGCTGAATATGCATATTGTAGGTGTTTGATGAAACGTGATGTTGGGGTCAGATATGGAAGAAGTAAAACATGCTCAGAAAATTAAGTTGAATTGGTGGATGAAGGAAGCTTGGAGCTACTGTACTGTGTGGCCAAAGAAGAATAATATTATATATTGTAATTAGCCCAGGAAAGAGGTTTTCGGATTTGAGATTTCAGAAAGGTGTGCTCAAGCTAGTCCATGAAAATATAGGCCTATGTCGGCGGTATTTGTGCGTCCAGCAAGCTAACATTCACCTAAAGGTTGAAGGAGTGAAGGGTAAAGTTGTTTTTCATGTGGAGGAAACCTGGTAGACGGTTAGTCTTATGTAATATGGCCGTTTTGAGATCAATTTCCATGTTGTTGATAAATGCCCAAAATCGGTGTATGTACTTCCTCAGATAAATACTTTCGATCGACAGTGATACAAGATTGATTTGAGGGTGAAAAACGCTCCACTTTTATGTCAAAATATCTCTGCGAATTATACGATTGTCATTCGGAACCTATGACTCCCTCCGAGGATTAAAGAAATTCATAATGCGTGAAAATAGATTGATTAATAATGCATCATGTATGTGGACTTATTTCAAACCACTCTTGATGTTGTATTTTTCTTCCCAGCTGCATGTGGTGCGTTTGCCCTCGGCACAATAATAGGGTGGACGTCACCAGCTCTACCGAAACTTAATTACAACGAAGAGGAGGAGTCCTGGATCGGATCCACATTGGCAATCGGTGCTGCCTTAACCACCTTCCATACAGGATTTATCTTGGACAAATTAGGAAGGCGGTTGACGATTCTGATTCAGATTATCCCCTTCACCACAGGATGGCTTTTCCTCGCTTTCGGCAACGAATACATTGCCATGATGTACGCTGGAAGGATAATTCTCGGTTTTGCGGGTGGCTCGACGTGCATGGTTGCACCCACTTACATCAGCGAGATATCCTCACCGGATTTGAGGGGAGCCCTTGGAACTCTGTTCCAGTTTATGTTAACCATCGGAATATTTTTCGTCTACGGATTGGGCCCGTTTTTATCAGTGATGGTTCTTTGTATCACTTGCCTCTTATGGCCGTGGATCAATGTCCTCACCATGATATTCTTGCCCGAATCCCCGTACTTTCTCGCCAAGAAGAAGAGGATGGAAGCTGCCAAGAAGGCGATTTTGTGGTTCCGACCGGACGGGAACCCCGAACAAGAGCTCGAGGAGATGAAGGAGTCACTGGAGGTCAAGGAGGAGTCCATCGTTCGGGTAATGAAAACAAAACCCTCCCGAAAAGCGGCCTTGACCATATTCATGCTCATGTTTTTCCAGCAAGTGAGTGGAATTAACGTGGTAATGTTCTATTCCGAACCCCTATTCGACATGGCCAAAACAGCTTTGTCCGGAAATACTGCGACGATCGTGTTGGGATTACTGCAGTGCATTGTGACCGGGATCGCAGCAGCGATCGTCGACAAAACCGGAAGGCGACTTCTCTTAATAGTTTCCTGTATTGGGATGGCTCTGTGTCAATTTTTGTTGGCCATATACTTCCACGCGTTCTTCCCGGTGAATGAGGCGAATTGGCTTCCCTTGATGTGTATCTACTTGTACCTGATTTTCTTCTCAATCGGCGCCGGGCCTATACCATGGACCATGATGGGAGAGCTCTTGCCGCCCGCATCCAAAGGATCCGTTTCTTCTGTGGCCGTCTTCTTGAATTGGACCATGGCTTTCATCGTAACAAAAACGTTTCACACGTTAAAGAACCGCATAGTCATGGCTGCCCCATTTTGGTTTTATGGCATTTGTTGCGCGGTAGGGGCTTTCTTGATTTTCCTTTGGGTTCCAGAAACCAAAGATAAAACATTAGAGCAAATTCAACGAGAGTTTGGACAAAGCGATGACTAGTCCCAAGTCAGGGGGAAATATGGAGATGTTATCTGGTTGGAATTCAACAGTAATGTCCATTGATTCCGTCCAAAATGTGATAAATTTCAAATAGATAAACTCTTTTGGCTTCGGGGAGGAGGGGGGCTTTTGGGGGTATTTCCTGCCTTCCAAAAGAAGAAAGCTCAACAGCATAAATTTAAAAGCCCTCACGGCTCGTCAATTGCCTTTATTCGATATCGTATTATTTTCACGCAAATTGTCATAAAATAATGTTGCCACGAGATATATTTGAAATATTGAAAAATAGTGTTGAGAAATAATTTGTGATATTTTACTATGTTTTGATTTGATTAGTCATGTGCTGTATTATTCAATGTTCCTCTAGTCAAATAACAAATAAAATTTACTCATGCATTCAAATTTGTCATTTATCACTAATTAAATTGGGGTAAATAGCAGAAAGTTTATAGACATTAATCTGTATGACAAAATTCCTTTTGTCATTTAAATGTAATGCTAAGCATTTCCACGGGGTAATCTGATGGCGATGAACTCAGAAATATTTCCACGAAGGGTGGGAAAGCTCCAGATATCACGTACCTAAAACAGGGCAAATGCTTTCTTACACTTTGAAAAATTGTTGCATTGTAATTCTCACTCGTGGATGACTCCGTTTAAAGTTACTGCTGCGACATCTTCCGCAGTTTCTTTGATTTTTTATCTTTAATTGATTTTAATATACTGTGAAAAAAAGGGCTCAATAATTTGGGATACATTCAATATAAGCGTTATCTAGAGGAATAACCAGAGACCCCACGTTAGTATTTGTTCTCATACCATTTAAAGTGACACACTAGGGCATCTCGACTTTCGTTGTTCTAAAAGGTCCCGGCGATTACGTGTTGTAGATTTAATCCCACGGGCCTGGTCTGCATGATGAGGTGAACTAAAATCTGAATGAAACGAAGTTGATTACTGTATAGGACGAATGATCTGCTCTGGAACATAAGACAGTGAACTTATATTTAAACTCTTACATTACAATTCTATTATAGAAGTACTAAGTTGAGGAGAAGTGCGAGGAAGTGGAAGTAAACTGTCTAAACGCGTACTGGGTGAAAATATTAGGTTTGCAATGGGCATGAGGGCCGGTGCAATAAGAAGAGAACATTTTGATAAAAATAAGTGTTTTATTAAATAAATATATTAACTTAAATTTTATGCTAATGTTTTACGTTAAGGGTTCCAGATGTGGCTTTTTTCTTCCTTAGGATTACAAAATAAACAAAGTTGTATTTACTCATCCTTTCGTCCGAGGTATGCACGCACAAAAAGTCTTAACAGTGAGCGACAGAACTTACTTCATCTTGAGTCATCATTTCAATGTCACATTTGTAGACATTTATTGTTCATATAAGTTATTGCTGCTGTAGTTATGTATTCGGTACGAGTAGCGGACCCGAAGAACGATGACGGATGGCGGATCACAGTTTTAGGAGCACTAATACAGAACAAACAGTTTTCCTTTTCCTCTGCGGCTCATTCATGGATTGGTCTTCGTTTTCGTCCCACCGAGCTGTTTCTGGATTTCCTCCAAAGACTTCCCTTTTGTCTCCGGGAGAAAAAATATCACGAAGGCGGCTGCAGCGGCGTTGAACCCGGCGAACATCCAAAAGGTGGCGTCGGAACCGATCGACAATTGAAGGGAAGTGAAAGTCAGTGTCACAATGAAGGCCAGAGTCCAGTTGATCCCGACGGCAATTCCGGCTGCGATGCCCTTAACGTTTGGCGCGAAGAATTCACCAATGAGAGCCCACGGGATGGGTCCGAACCCGAGGGAGAAGACGATAATGAACACGGCGAGGCTCAACAGCGGGAGCCAACCAATATGCTTGGCTGCTTCGGAAGGCTCCAACCCCGTTCCCCTGATCTGCAAAAAGAGAGAAAGAGTGTTTACCAAGCAGTCTTGTGGGATGGCCAATCGCCGTTCTCGCTAAGAATATATGTCATAAAAAGAATGCAAAGAGCATTCAAATTTAAAGATCATCCATGATTTTCTCCGTATTGGGAGAAGATAGGAAGATGAAGCTGAACTTGAAATACGCTGGCCCTGACGATAAATATGGCCACGCCGTAGAGTGAATAGGATTTAAATAGCTGCCGTTATAGTGAGAAGCATTTCCAGTACTTAAAATGGTAACGTTTAGTCTACGAGAAAAATGTGTTAACTGTTTTCCCAACTTGCATTGTTTAATAAAGCCCATTGAGTAAGGCATGCGGTGATGGTGTTATCGATGTGAAAAACGTGCTTTCTTCGTTTCGACAGTTCAAAGAATGATTAACTTCGTGTGACAGCGAATCCAAAAAGTTTCGACCACGAAATAGCCGGTTTTCGAGTGGGCAAAATGGACCTCTACAGAAGCGGCGTTCTGGGCGATTGTGGGATTATTGCGTCGACGTCGAGACAAATATGTACGCCTGCATGGAGAATATGTTGTGTAGTAACAGAAGTTTCAGCTATCCTGTGTCATTAGTTAACCATGGAAAATAGTAAACCTTAGAACTTGAAGGCACCTCGTAAAATCGTTTGACTTTGAGAGAGAGGAAAATGTAATGCTACATACGAAATAATGCAAAATAGCACTTGGGCCACAAATATCTTTTAATGTAAGGATGTGATTAAAGTGCAGAGGAGGGTCTTAACCGAGGGAATAAACCGTGCATTGGCGTCATATCCCTTACCAGTTGCGAAAGGTTGAAATCCAACTTATACCGGACGGCGAGGGAAGGGACGACTACACCACCATTAAGTAATGTCGCGGACAAATTAGTGAAGTAACACGATTGCCTACTTTAAGGAAAGCATCGCAAAGTTTGAGCAAAATATTTCCCAACAACGTCGAGCAGTTGAACCGGTAGGACAGTGAAAATGACAGATCATGAGGCATGCGGGTAAAACATTCCGGCGTCTGCCATACAGCCAAGCCGCGGACCGCATTCTACCCACGATCGCTAATGTCGATTTCATTGATTAAAAGGTATATGAAATTTTACATTGTTCGTTATTATTACTCTTATTATGGATAGTAAGCAGGTTAATGGTAGATTATGGATAGACACAAGCTGCCAAACAGTTCAGCGACAATTACCTTGTCTCTCTTAACAACACCCAGCCTGACATTCAGCATTACGAGTACAATAAGCCCCTCTTCAATTCCGCATGATTCCTTCCTCCCTTCATTCCGTCCAAAATCCCTACCCTACGCCTACCCCTTCCTTGTTTGCCAAAGATTTTCCCCTCTATCACAATCTTCAACTTCTCACTGCCGATCAACATGCATTTCATCCCTTTTTCTTGTCTCCTTATGATTGCTCCCAACAATCCCTCCTTGCCCACCATGTTCAGCATTTTGTTTGTTTCCTTTCTGTTCACGTCTCCTTCTCCGCACCAAAATATCAAAAGCCTCCTTAATCTATGCCTATCATCTACATACGACCTCCATATATATCTAAGTGCCACAATCAAAAACCTTCCTCTCGCTATACAACAAATTAATGCTGATCTCAATAACATAACAAGATGGAGCACGCAAAACTTCATTAGCCTAAATTCACATAAAATGCCAGCTATTCTGATTGGAAATCCCAAACTGCTAAAATCTATCGCTGTCTTTCATCCATTCAACCTGTAACTTCAAGGCACACTCATGCCATTTAAGAATGTTGCTACAAATCTAGGCCTCTTTATAGATGGAAATTCCTCATGGTCTTCACAAGTTTTTAAAACTTGCAGAACTGTCAATCAGTCCCTCCACTCTCTTAGGAAATATCAGTATGATATATCCATCACATTACAAAAGCAGATAGTTTCATCTCTCATTATTTCTCACTTTGATTATTGTGAGATAGCGTATCAATGCCTTTCAAACGAGCTGTCGGTTAAACTATAAAGGACATTTAACTCATGCGTACGCTTAATTTACAATTTGAAAATTACTGGTCACATTGTAGAACAGTTTAACAAACTCAACTGGCTATTTCTGCATTCTCGGAGGGAACTCCACATGCTTTCCTTACTCTACCAAATGCTAAATTATAAAGCCCCTCAGTATTTTACCAATGATTTCAATAGACTTGATAGAACACGTAAACTAAATACCAGAGGTATTCGTTATCCCTCATCACAGAACAACTACGAGTTGTACATACATCCAGTCATTTGCAGTCACAGCATGTCGTCAGTGAATGAGCTATCATCCGTTATAACCAATGCACCTTCTCTCCCATCATTCAAGCGCGCACTTCAGAAATCACTAATTTCCCAGCAAACCAACCAGTGACGATAGAGTTGTAAACAGTCTTCGAGATCTTTCCTTTTTCTTTCGCAGGAGCATCATACTTCGTATTGGCGGTTGTAAATATAATCAGGAATATTGTTTTACAAGTACTGTTTGCATCTATTGGTATGTGTAATAATATTATTTGTATTGGAATTGTAACATTTGTGTGTATGTTGTATATTTTGTGTTATAGTTATTAATTAACTAGGTTACTAATGTATTTTGTTGCTGTACGTTAGTCCTAAGATATTATATGTATTAATTGCTATTTATATCAAATTTATCTAATTTATTTATAAGTTTAATATTGTAAATGTTTGATGAGGAGTTGGGTGGTAGAAGAGACTCTATAGTCTCAATCTCGCCCCGATATTAAGACGAATATATATTTATCATCTTGCTTCCGCGCTGCACAAAAATACACTCCACATCAAAGTTTTGACGAGCCTTTTCTTAACTTCCTTACTCAAAGGCTGTCATTAATTCCCTCCTCCTTGACGCAATGTCTTTACTACTTTTGACCATTTTGGTCCAGAACTCTTCCGAGATACGTAAACTGTTCCATCTGCTTTAGTTTATGAACTCATGTTTTAATATTTAACCCAGCCCCTCTCTTCCTCGAACACCGCATAACCTTTGATTTGCTTACATTTATTCAAATCCTATAGCTCACGCATTGAGTTTCCAATGCGCTCAGCAGAGTTTGCAACCACTGACTGACAAACCTAAGCTCCGGAATCCGGAAAACCTAGCTCCGCACCGACTTCCATTTATCTCCATTTCTTCTTATCCCTCTTTAATCATTTCCTTTATATATAAGTCGAATAGCACGAATGACAATGACACTCCTCTTCCTAACACTTGGCCATTGGACTCTCCATCCGCCACTCATACCTGAGTAGTCTGAGACATGTTTATTTATAAGGTGATCTACCGGTTAAGGTAGGTTTTTGGATGGACAAAACTACGAAATAAATATTTTGTAACTCCAAGCAAAACCCAATCCAGCAACCTACTCTACATCAGGTCCCTCTTCATCTCTGTGTACTTCTTTCCTCCCTTCATCCCGTCCAACATCCCTATCTTGTTCCTGCTCTTTCCTCGTTTGCCTAACATTCTCCCCTCTATTAATCTTCAACAGCCCACTGCCGACCAATATGCCCTTCATCCATTTTTCCTGCCTCCATAAAATTTCTCCCAACAAACCCCTCTCCACGATCACCATCCCATCCCTAGTACTTTCTCATTTGTTTTCCTTTCGGTCCATTTTACCTCCATTCTGAGACATGTACAGGAGGTAAATTAGCATCCTATCCCTACAATCTATTCCTCTTATTTGCCATATATCAATTGGTTTTTCCCAGTTCATTCTATTAAGAACCTTATAGAAATCTAGGAAACAGGCAAATTCCTCCGAATGGTATTCTAGGCTTCTCTCGATTAGTGATTTCATTACTTCAATGGCATCGCGCGTGCCTCTCCCCTTCCTGGACCCATTACAAGGGAAGGAATTCCCACAGAAACCATTTTCTCTGAGCTCCATCTTCTTGTTGATGATCCTGATAACTACTTTAGCACGTGTAAAATCAAATTTATTGTTCTGTAGTCCTCACACATAGCTGTCTTTCACTTTTTTTGACACGGAACTAACACTCGTCTGATGAACTCTTCCATTCAAATGCCTTTCTCATAGATCCTACGAATTAGTCCATACAAATTCTGGTTCCCATGTTTTCCTAAACCTTATAGTTTTTCCGATGGAATTTTGTGTACCCTTACGACCTTATATTATTTCAATTCTCTTAATGGCAGTCTATCTTGCTCGTGTAAGACTGAACCTGAAGTATCTTTATCTACGCCACATTCCCTTAACTGGCTAACCTTGATGGCCTAATCTTTTTAACATGCAGTTCTTCTATATGCTTCTATCTATCTTGGATATCCTCAAGTGTAACTAATATTTTTCCTGACTTATCTTTGACTGTTATCACAGACTTCCCCTTCTTACTTCCTGATAGTGTTTATCTCTTCCTGTATAGCATATTAATTCAATCTTCCACTGTATACATACCATATCCTGGCACTACGTCACCCACTACGCTTCTGTCGTTCTATTTGTTACCAGCCCAATTTTATTACTGAACTATTTGTACTTCCTTCTACCTAACTCTGTATTTATATTCTTCTATTTCTTTCTCTCGTCTATCTTATTTCTCTGTGAAGGCTTTCATAGAGGGTAGCCATTGAAGATGCATTTTTTCTAGGATTCCTCCGTAAATTCATTTAATATGACGAAAGTTTTTCCGGCGTATAAGTCAGTGTCTTCAGTTCAGAAGTGGTCCACTTCTCGTCCTAGAAAATAGATCCAAGCGGAAGAACTCTCGAAAGGTTTGGATCTTCAATTTTCTCATCTAACTTTTTATTCCTCACGACCGTATTCCATGGTTTCCTTGGCAAAAGGGTCAATATGGACGAATTCGTAGCGTCTATGAGGAAGGAATCTGGCCGGAAGACTTTTTGAGCACAGTGTTTGTTCCTATTCAGAAAAAGGTAAAGGCTACGTCATGTGAGGACTACAGAACAGTAATATTGATATCCTACGTAGCTAAAGTTGTTCTCAGGATCACCAAAAAGAGGATGGAGATCAGGGTAAATGATCATTTAGGGTTTAGGAAGGTTAGAGGCACGCGCGATCCCATTGCAGCATTGAGATCACTAACCGAGAGGAATATAGAATACAATCAGGGCTTATTTGCCTGTTTCGTAGATTTCAAAAAGGCGTTTGGTAGAGTGAATTCGGAAAATCTAATTAATATAATGCAGTAAATAGCAATAGATTGAAGGGAGATGAGGCTAATCCGCAACCTGTACATGTCTCAGACTGCTCAGGTGCGAGTGGGGAACGAAGAGTCCGGATGGGCAGTGTAAGGGAGAGGGTTAAGGCAGGGTTGCCCATTGTCACCAGTGCTGTTCAACATATATGTGGAGGAAATGATTAAAGAGGCATGGGAAGAACTGGAAGTAGGAATGAAAGTCGGAGGGGAATACGTAAAATCGGTTAGGTTTGCTGATGACCAAGCATTAGTTGCTCAGTCAGCCAAGGGGTTGCAAGCATTGCTGAGTGAATTGGAGGTTCAGTGCGAATGATATGAGATGAGAATCAATATTAATAAAACAAAGGTTATGCGATTTTCCATAAATAAAAAGGCTAAGCAAAAAAATAGGGGAAAAAATAGAGCAGGTAGAACAGATTACGTATCTCGGAAGTGTTTTGGACCAACACGGTCAAAGTAGTAGGGACGTAAGGAGAAGAATTGCGCTAGGCAAGGAGGCTTTCTCAAGGAGGAGGGAGTTGATGACGGGGACGTTGAGTAGGGAGGTTAAGAAAAGACTCGTAAAAACTCTGATATGGAGCGTAGCTAAGTACGGCGTGGTCATTGAAGCAGGAGGATAGACGTTGATTGTAGGCTTTTGAAATGTGGGTTTGGAGAAGGATGGAGGAGGTGAAATGGGCGGAAAGGAAAACCAATGAGGATGTAGTAGTAGATATGATGGGTGAGGAGAGGGTTTTGTTGGGAGATATTCAATGGAGGCAGGAAAAATGGATGAAAGGCGTATTGGTCGGCAGTGAGATATTGAAGAGTGTAATAGAGGAGAGAATACTAGGCAAACGAGAAAGGAGCAGGAATAGTATAGGGATGTTGGATGTAGAGTATTGGGTGTTTTTGTAGAGTAGGATGTGGGATTGTGTTTTACTTGGAGAATCTAGCTGGATCTTATGACTATCACTCCAGTAATCCCCAGTGTCCTTCAGTGTTACTCGCGCAGACCTAAAATATTTCCATTTCCTTTTTCCATCTCTCGTTTTATATTTTCTAATTATTCGGTCCTCAGAATGGTTCTAGCATACATGGTCCCAATTTAACCATGTTTAAAGAAGAAAGCTAACATTTGCATCGAAGTAAACTGATGATAATGGTAAAGATTAATGCCCACTACTAATCGGGAAATACTGCAAAAATCTTCATTTATTACCATAAAAAGGATTAAATTATTTTCGCGCCGCTTTCGTAGGTGAATTTAATCTGTTATGGGTTGAAACGTTTTGGTTTACCATGGCACAGTATCGTGTATGACATGTATCAATTGTGACGAATTTATTTTGGAGGAGAAGGCAAAGTTGGTAGTGGATCAACTGATTGTTTTTGTGGTATTTTTAACGGATATGCTAGTATCAAGTCCTGATGCTATTCGGGTGAATAAGAACCTGATATACCTTAAAGTAAAAACCGAGGGCAGCCAAGCAGATCGCCATGACGACGGATGACAAGATGAGGAGCACCTTGCGACCTGCCCGGTCCACGAGGCCAGCGGCCACTACCGTGAAGACAGTCTGCACCACTCCGACAATTACGGGACTCACCGTAGGCGGCAATCCACTCCCGGCAGCCTATAATTTGGAAAACGGCAATTAATTCAACTTTCAACAAATCATGCTACGTCTAGTTCTACTTCTAACGAGTTCTACAACGATGGAAAGGAGACAAACTATGCAAATTTCACTTGAATAGAGATTTATTCACGACCCGGGTTTCAAACACTTAATGTCATCTTCAGGTGAAATTTGCACAGTTTGTCTCCTTTCCATCATGGATAAATTTCACAAGGTTAACCCTAGTACCGTTCGGTTTGTTAAGAGTTCTACAACGTTCTCAGACGTAACATTACCAAGTTGCAACTTAAAAGTATCCAAAACGAGTGTCACTGCATTAATTGGACCGTGTAAATATAGGTTTTTATGTGTCTAGGAAAAAGTATTTCTGGAAAATATTAGGCAGACATAAGCCCAAGGACATCAAATGGACCAACAACTCAAATGTATATGCTACCCTCAAAAGATACGCTTGGATGTCAATATAGCCGAAACAAAGTAATAAAATGCGAATAGGTTTTTTATTTTTGTAATGCTCGCTCACGCCAAGCATTAATACACATGAAAGATAAACCTGATCCAAAAAAGTGTCTTGCCGTGGCATGGCCACCATCACAAGCCTCGTATTTTTATTAATTTCCTTTCGCATAAAGTCGTTTATTGAACGGATGACAGTCGAAATACACCTTTGAAACATTTTAACTAAACATACGGGTATCCTTTTCAAAATTTTGGGGAAGTCCTGATTGGGTGCGCCCTTGAAATATGTTCACGCAGAGAACTCCAATTTGTGAACATTTGAACCCGATACTATTTTGTATGAAAAATGACATTTCGTGGCACTGTTCATTTTTTTTGTTATTTGAGGTTTAAATGTATGTTTCGAGGTCATATTTGTTTAAATTCTTAATACGTTACCTTATTGTAATTACATTCCAAGATTTTCGAAAAACCTTCTGGAAAACATCAATGAATATAACAAACATCTCAGCAAAAGTCTGATACTTCCTTAAAAATATATGTGACTTTTCACTTGAATTGAAAATAATTAATTATTAAAAATTTAATAATGCTAACATAACGAATACTAACAACAACAACATGGCAGGCTTTTAAAATGAGTGAGGAGATGAATAGAAAAGGTTAAATAATGGACTAAAGGAAAACAAACGAGGAAGTGCTAGGCATGATGATGGAGACAGGATTATTGGGAGATATCCAAAGGAAGCAGGAAAGATGGATTCAGAGTGTTTTCATTGGGAATGGGACGTTGAAGAGTGAGTACAGGACGTTAGTCAAACGAGTAAGGGGCAGGAATAGGATAGGGGTGTTGGACGGAAATGAAGAGAGGAAGGAAGTATGCGGAAATGAAAAGGGACTTGTTGTAGAGCAGGATGTTGGGTTTTGTTTTCGTTAGGAGAGGCAAATAATTATGTATGTATATTAATATTTTAAAATTAAATTTATAATTGGACTCTCGGAAACCGTTTGTTTAATGAATAGTTTTTTTAACAACCTTGAATATGGTCCCAGTGTAGAATATGACAGCATTAACGCCGCTAAGCTGCTGGAACATCAGGATGCCTAGGCAGATGAAAAAAGCCTTAACGTTGGTCTTGGAGGAGATGATGTCCTTAAAAGAGGTGTTCTTCTGTGCAGTTGCCTCCTCCTCTACCAGGGTTTGCATCGCTGCAAGCTCCTCACCCACATCCGGCCTTCCCCGGAGCCACGCCAGAGACTTTCGGGCTTCCTCCCGCTTTTCCTTGCTCAGCAGATACTTGGGCGTCTCGGGCATCCAGAAGAAGGCGGCGAAGAACAGGATTGGTAACGCGAAGCATGTCCACGAAAGCACGTCGTAGTTCTCCACCGTACCAAGAATGTAGACCACGAGGATCCCGACGGTGATCATCAGCTGAAAGAAGGCGCTCAGGGTGCCACGGACCGAGTTCTCCGCGATCTCGGCGATGTACATGGGGGCAACGACGCATGATGCCCCGGTCGCCAGGCCGGATAGGAAGCGGGCCGCGTACAGGACACCCACGGACTTGGCGAACGCTATCATCAGCCACGAAACGACGAAGGGGGGCGCGAGGGAGAGCTGGAACATCTTCCGGCCAAACCTGTCAGCGAGTGAGCCGGAGGGCAGAGCCCCCAAAATCGCCCCCAGGGGTAGAATTGCCCCCACCCAGGAGCCTTGGTCATCCGTGATGGCAAGACGACTGCCGGGTGCCCTCAGCAGTGAGAGTGCTGGTGATGTCCAGGCTAAGGCACAGCCGCCGGACAAGGCCACGAGAGTGGCTTTTTTTGTAATGAAAGGAGAAAAGATGTAACAATTAAGCCTGGAGTGTAGAGAGTAGACTAATCTTCGTATCACCGTCTACTCGCATGAAACACAAAGCTAAGAACTTGGTATTCCCTCATAGCATTTTGGCAATTATGAGTAGAGCATTTAATTTTTATGTGCATCACATACTGTCTGAAGTCTCTGTCATGTGCAATAAATATATCCTCCAATAGAAAATCAAATGAAACCAGTAGTTTTTATAGTATAGATCTACATCTACATAAATACCCTGCGAGCCACCAAAAAGGCGTGTGGCAGGGGGTGTAGCACCATGAGGGAAGGGTAAGGGTTGAGGGGGTTGGGGGTTAGGTGAGGAAAGGTGGGGGGAACCTGTAAGAAAAAAAAATATATATATATATATATATATATTTCCATATATATATATATATACACATATATACACAAACATATATATACATACATACACACATGTATACACATCCTCGCGAAGTCCCTAACCTGTACGTTAATACTTATTGTAATGAACTAAGTCCTGGGGAATTTCGGCTACAAGCATTCTGGTGGATTAGATTAGATCTAGATTGATTGCTATATATTATTTAGTACCATCAGACATAATTAGCTTTGTAAATTGTTTACGGAATAGGCAAAATAGATTAGTTTGATCAAAGTCAACAAGTTAAAATGGGAGGAATTATACAAATGTCATAAAAGATTTTTTAACCAAAAAAATTCCCTTCTTAGGTTACTCAAAAAATAACCATAATGAGTTATTCTCGAAGATTATTTATTAGTAGCTGAGATATGTATTTATAGATTAATATTTATTGCATATGCAGTATTTTTTAGTGATTCAAGTGCAGAGCTATTGATAGTAATAGAGATAATTCACTTATTCTTAGAAAAAACTGAGTAACCAACCCGAAGGTTGGTTTGGTAGGTGATGATAGAGTTCACCCAGTGCTAAACCCAACGGTGTGTGAAATTCACTCATCAGGGTAGGGGGCCAGTTCCTTTCCCTGTGCCGGTTATGATTTGCCAGGAAGATCTGGTACCCAAATAATCACATAGCTTGAGTGGAGCTGCAGGTGCCCAGAGTGTCTTGAATGGGAATCGAACCCGGGCAATCCGGTCAGTAGTCCAACGCTCTTACCCCCTAGACTACCGCGACCCACTTATTATTGGAAGGGGAAGGAAAAATGTTTGAAATATAGATACTTAACTTTTCAAAAACTGCTTGCAATGAAAATCAAAATCTGCAGATTTACGAACAAATTGCAGTTTTCAGTTTTCCATAGTCGAACTCATTGGGTATATGATATATAAGGATCACTCACTAGGCTAAGTTTTCCAATGCAACTGAATCTTTTCGTAATATATTCCAACAGGAATCTCATTGTAAGACAATCCAAATTGAGCTTTCAAATGGATGGAAGAGTACTCGAAGTACTCAGCACATGTTACAACTGAAATCTTTCATTCCTTAGAGTCTTATATTCCATTGCAGTTAATTTAGAGATTTCCGGAGTCGACCACGAGTGCCGTTACCTTTGATATCAGCAATTAAAATATTGGATCGAATCATCTCTAATAGCATTATCAACATACAGAAAATTATTTCCTAATATTATCCTAGAAGCAACATCATAACTCTGGAATATGACGCAGGATTTTCATATAAGTATCAATACTTTTTATTGGAGTATCAATATCAACGAGAATCAGCGCAAATAGTTCATTTCCCTAGTTTACCTTATGGTGTTCATGTGTCATTTTTAAGTAAGGTTAAGCCTTTTTTACTGCAAGGAGCCAAAAGGTGAAGAATATAGATTTAGGAAAAATTTGCGAAGATGATATTTTATGATATCTTTTGGTATGAATCTCTGGGCAAACGCCCACCTCCAAAATTATACTCTTCCCTTCATCTGAAGCTCGATGTGAACTGTCTCTCTCATTTATGGTTTCAAATAGAATATCAAGACGTCGTGCCCGCTGTCAACTATAAAATGGGAGCATACGTAATGGTCATCATAAAGTGAACGTGCACTGTTGAAAAATGTATTCCTCCCTGGCGAAATAACGAATTAATGCAAAATTTATATTCGCGTAAAGTACGACCCGATCAAACACCCGCTTCTCTATTTAAAGAACTAGCGTCGGAAAATGCATCGTATCTAGGAATCACATTTAAGAAATCGCCAGTAGATAACAAGGTTCGTAATGATAATTCGCTTTTTTATGCCTTGAGTGCTCTCTTTCCATTAGTGAGAGAAAACCTGATTATGGATTGAAAAAAATATATATCGAGAAAGACTAAGCGTAATTTGTACCTGAATTTTGGGGAAGAAACCAATTTGAAATGTCAGTGAGGTATACGTGTTGGATACCTGTTAGGGTCATCAAGGACGTTACTGATAACTCGTTGCTGTGTTTCTCAGTTTACGTAGGAAACAAAGAAATCTATGGAAATGTGGTAGATTAGTCTTGCGAGATTTCGTCCTTGACCGCTAGGAAGACTGGAATTCGTGTCGGAAGAACGCGTGAAATCCATCACCGCGAAAGGTTTAAAGTGATTCCGATCATGTCTTGTACTCATGCCAAGGGGGACAACCTGTCGATGGGGACAACCCACTTCTTGAAGGAGCTGAGGGCGCAGTTTACCTGCACCGGCCGCCAGGAACTGCGGCATCTTCTTCCCAGGGGTCGAGCCCGGCGTCCGGTTGTCTTCTTGATCACTCATTCTCGACATTGGTACAGTTTCCATCGGTGTAGGGATCCCGACAAAGAAATAAAACTCTTTTCAGCTCTGGTGCTCCTCTTCAGATGGCTTGGGGCGCGTGAACTCTGGTACGCAGTTAAAAACCTCGACCAGGCGACTGGAGAAAGAAAAAAGAAAAACAATAATTAGGCACGTAAATCCCAGAGTTAAGTCCCACTTGCAAGGAGGCAAGGCGGGATGGGTGAACATTCTATGGATGATAAATAGATTAGCGAGTACTTCAATAATTGCGATTTTGACTTGATGGTGATAAATCAATTCCCAGTTCCCTTGCGTCACCCGATATGCAGTGATAGCATTTTTTGTTCGCAGCATACCTGCCCTTATGCCTCAATTTTTATGAGGTCCGTTGGGCGAATAAGACTGACAGATTTGGCTTCCTTTCACTCAGGATCGGGTGTAATTGACAAGAATAGGTAGGAGAATGAAAAATATATCACTTAAATGTCATCTTTTTCTCTCAATTTATCAGACCAAATCAAATCTTTTCTACTTGCCATCAAATACTAAATGGGTTGAATCCACATCCCCATGATCAAAAATGTTTCCACGAAAATGAATTTAAAAACACGCAGAGATAAAAGATCGTGGCTACCTTGATCTAGCCTGAACCATAAACCATTTTTAAAAAAATGTCTCAATCAATTACCTGGATCTCTGAAGTTCAGGTCTAATATCGAATAGAGTTATTGAATAAGAACGTTCAATATGAATGTATATATTTAATCAATAACTGCCAATCATTATTATTAAATCCATTTATTCAATTCAATAGCACGTCGGCTGGTTCACTAGAAACGCATTAGAGCAAAATGGATTAAAACATAGTCAGTTGAAAGAGTATACGTACAAGTGACTGGCCCAAGTGACTCGAAAGTTGAGGAATAATAACAATCTCAGGAATGGGGACGATTGAACGGATATAATTTAGCATAAGAATTTAATCTATGCATAGTTGAGACACGAATATTCAAATTTATAGAAACATTCACAGCGGTTATTATAACAAGAAATACTTGTAGATGTAGCATGCTGATGCCAGGTGGATTAAAGGAATTTTGGGAGAAACAGACTGAAGGGAAATGAGCTAATACGCCGTATCACTTCGAGCAAACATAAGAAAATACACCAACAACACGACTCCGAGAATTCTAGCAATGCTTTCCTGCAGTGATTTAATCGATGTAAAAATCAAAATGTTTGATACCTATTGAAGTTTAAATGCCAAATTAGAAACAGTATCAGAAAATTTGACATTACGCTTACATGAAAATCCGAGACGACTCCACTGACCATTGACCACTGGCGAAGTCTTGCAAACATTCCTGTAGACTGCTCCTCACTATCGTGTGTTCTGAGAGTTTGTGCAAACCGATATAACATTGCTATGGGGCGGGGCCTAGTGGTGGAGCCCTTACGAAAGAATGGGATACGCCACAACGCATTGCAAGTGCACTATCCTCGGGCTTCGAAGGGCTAATCGTGACGCGGGTGCATTATCACCACCCAACTCCACCCCTCTTGTCTAGAGTCAAAATAAGTTCGATGGGTGCATTACTAGAACAGAGCGACAATTAGGAGGAGACCAATCAACTTCGGCCAAGACGATGACAAAAATTAGGCTTACGCGCATATTAGAGATGGGTCACATGCGTACCTATTTCTGATTTAAAAATTCGTACTGTTAGATAACAAAACAGTAAAATGGAGAAAATAAATGTTGACCGTAGTAAAATATTCTATGCGATTGTGGCTAAAATAGTAGCGTGAGCGGTTTTTGTCCGTTCCGTTAACCAATAACGGTATTAGTGTGAATATAATGTTCAATTTTTTTCCAACAACTGGTTCCAACAAGTTAGGCGTTGCATACAAACACTGTTTCGAACACTGTGCTGAACATTCTTCTCTATGTTGCTGTATAGGGTTATGATTTTGAATATTCGTATTCTTTACTGTAACAAATATTCAATTATTATATACGTCAGAAGATTGCTGTAAGCCAGCTAAGGTCATATAGGGTAAGACGTTATAAGTCATGGAAATGGATGAAAAGCTCTCTTTTATTGTGTGTGGTGTGAGTTTGAAAATGTTTACGCTACTGAAGAAGTTTTTCTAGTTTTTAGAACATTTTGAAGGAATAAGTTTGAACAAGACTTTAAAATATAATATATATTTATTTACCCTATAATATTGGAGTTTTTAGGTTTCACAACCCGCGAGTACGACTTTTTCGTGATATTCGATCCCTTAACTATTACTTCCCTCACAACCCTCCCCAGAATTAAAAATCCTTCTTTGTGAGGTGTTTAATTTAGCATATTTAGAAGGAATCAACTCAAATTTGAGCTCCACTCACTAGTAATATAGGTGAAAATCCTGGGAGAGCGAGGTTGAGGGAGGGCAAGAGTAGACATTTTCAATGGACTTAATGGAAGCGTATATACATGGCTAAAGAATGAGTTGTAACAAAAATAGTATGGGGTTTAAAGAAATCCCACGTCATGTTGGTTAGGAATTATGAAGCACAGCTGTGTGTAACGCCTATGTCCACCAAAAACCTATCTTCACCCGGTGGAATAATGCGAATAACTGTATTGCCATCTGGAATAAGTGACCATACGAAGTTTCAAGGTGATTTAATTCGAAAATTGGATTAATAATAAAAGTATGAAAAGGAAATTATTCGACTGAAGAAGTGGAACTCTTACATCTTCAGGAGTAATTCTTCAAAGAGTAAGCCGACAGCTCGTATTGCCACTAGTATTCAACATAGTTCAAATATTTTAGGGAAAGATAAAAGTGTCTCTCTATTAACCTGTATTAACTAAGGATGTCGAGGAGGCCACCATTTAACATCCCTCACCACGAGCAATATTTTTCTCTCAACCTGACATTAAAGTGGAGTTCGGCATAAAAATCTGAGATCCATTACCCTAGGGATTCGAACCAGAGTCCTCGGGATCGGACGTCAGTACTCTAGCTTGCCAAATAGACAGAATTATTTCTTACTGGCGACATATTTTCTTCTTGGTCAGTATAGGATTTTTTATGAGTAATCTGCCTTTTTCATAGATTTTCCCGATAATTTTAAGAAATTTTATGTTTTTTTTTATCCAGTCCCTCTTGTGTTTTACATCAAGGCTTGATACAGTTCTTGGATTTTTGGTTCCCACGTTTTCCCGGTCCCCAAATCCGCTCTTCTGCGAGAGTCCTCAGTTTGGAATATCTTTCTGCATAGCATGTATGATACGGATTCATGCTTCGATTACCATTAATTCTTCTCAATTTCCCCACCTCAGATTTTGCCCCGACCAAAGTTAACGGGAGCAGTGTGACAGCAGTGGACGCTTTGTCAATCGATGCCTAGCCCTCCATAAGATAATGGCCCTAAGTGCAATCCAAATTATATCTACCCCCTATTCCCCTTTGAATCCATTTTGGGCGGAATTATTAGTTCCGAAAGCTGCCGAGTGAAGCGGTTTTTTTGTTTACGCATTCTTCCCGCGGTATTAATTTTTCTCTTTGAAGGTCCCAGTCCACATGATTATCTTCTAACGAATGGCTCTCTTTCTAACGCTTACCAGGATGGGAATACTGGCGCTTCAAGAGGGGGAAATGCCAAATGACGTTAACGAGCGAAAACGAAACGAATGCCACAAAGAGCAACGACTTCTTCAATCGTCCAGTTTGCGCAAAATTGTCGCACGCTCTCTACGGACATCTAGATATGGTGCGTGAGCCAACAATATGAAGAAACCGCAAAGATTTTGAAACCAATGAAGGAGCACTTGAAGTTCAGATAATGTTTTTTTCAGAGGATCATAGAAAAGTTACTTCTTACTGGCGACGTATTTTCTACTCCAAGTGAGCATAGCGTGTTACCTAAGTGGAGGGTCAAGGATAAGACGGAAGTGCAATTCCAAGTACTTAAATCATCCTCTTTAAAAACAGCTGCTCGCATTTATCATGAGATAAAAATAAATAAATCTAATACTATGGATGACTTTAGAGTTTCTTCAAATAGTGAGACAATATGTGGTAGCTTAGTGCGTAGAGCACTTGACTTCCGACCATAGGGCCTGGCCTGGGTTTGATTCCCGGTGAATTTGGTCGCCCTTTGGTCACCTTAGATGTGTAACTTCTTCTAGGCCCCGATTTTCCTGAGAAAGTCCTAGATGGCACATGGAAAGGAATTATTTCGCCTCTGTGCCTATGTGTGTTAATGGGACCCCGCCGTAGGATTAAGTAAGCTTAAAGTGGTCTCTGCCCTCACCTATCAAACAATTTTCCAGAATGATCCCTGTCGTTTACTACTAAATCATTTAAACAATAATTGGTTTTCTCGGCGTTGGCCATCAGGGATGAAAATCAGAATAAAAGGATTATAGCTAACCATACTGCTCCAAGGGCAAGGAAGCTCATATCTGGTAAATTTTAACGTTGTAACTCAAAAAAAAGTCATAGAAAGAAGCTATACTAGCTGGTTCATTTATGTAAGTTGTAGCTAATATTATCTGTGAATTTTTTTCAGACGTTTTTTAAGATTGTGTTCCATTGCAGATGCTCAAAATCTAATTTAAGTTATTTTATTCATATCACCTAAGGTTTATAAACCTAAATAAATTATCAATAATACATTACTTTGTCTTCCTGATATGCCATTAATAACTTGCTATATTTTTTTCTCATGAGGGAATCTTTGACCTTGAAATTTGCACGTATTACGAATAATATCCATCTCCATTCTAATATCCTTTCATTCCTTAAGCATAGAATATAGCTGAAGGGACCTTCGACCTTAAGATTAGTTAACAAAATGCAAATATCATTTACGCTCACTTAGGTACGCTTTCCCCTTGAACTGGGGAAAAAATTAATGAAATTACAGTCTATCTTCAACATAATTGTTTGTCAGGGATATAGTCTTGAGAGAAAATAGATATGTCTTAAAATTGGCTTAAGAATAAGAATGGCTGAAATGTATAGCGTAAATCCCGTTGTGATAATTAGTTGAGACATTTTAACGTGTCGGAGTGAAAATAGAAAACTTTGGCTCCGTGATATGATTAAAAGTAATATGTGATGAAAGTGCGAAAACTGAGTTAAATAACTGTGTTTTCCTCGGTAACTCAAATTGGACGAAGCGACGAATTTCTTTACGAATTCTTATTCTTTGGTGGCTAGTAAGAATTTTAATATTTAGACGTCGGAAGCAAAAATCTCTACCTATATCTTTCGAAAAATTAGATTAGTAATGCCTCGTGGTCTGGGGATGAAAGATTTCATTAGGAATAAATAAGAAAACTTGTATTGGAAGGTCGACAGTGTTACTCAGATTTGACAATAGCACGTAGCAAGGATAAAAAATTTCATGTGTACGTATTGAATTAAATTCTAAACAAAACAAGTAAACAGTGAATATTTTTGTAAGTGAGATGCATTTACCGACGGAGAGTTGGAAGAATAGAACAATGCAGAGTTCTGAAAAGACAGAAGTATCCCAATTTAAGCAGGTGATGGTTATGTAAAGACATCTAATGGCTATCTAATAGATATCGTGCACTCGGTACTTTTAAATATGATAATGTATGTTTTATCTAATCAAATTTCGTATGTGCACGAAATTTGATTTAAAACTTTCTTTATCATTTCATCTTGCATGGTTTCAGAAATAGTTGACCCAATAAATTTCAGACTACAGGACAAGTGGAAATATGATACTTCATCATGATACAGAGCAGCACCTCAACTTGTTGAAGAATGCTTTTGATATGATTCGTAGATTCTACTGTTCACCAGGTGTTTAAGGTATAATTTGCAGACTTTGGCTTCGATTTGATGTGAATTATTTTCTCCCAGTTCCACCTATAATAATGCTTTAGTGTGGAAGGAGTGGAAAAGAAGGAAAGCGATGGTAGAATTGAGAAGCATTAATTCCTAAGTAACTCCCCTTCGATGCCTGATAATTGTATTAAAACCCTAAAAGCAAAGCTAAGTCAGCCAGATAAAATGATAATACGATATGAGCATTTTCACAATCCCGTTATTTTGATGTCGTTTTCACTTCTTGGATTTACAGAAGATATTGTCATGTGCATGTTTTTCAAAGTTCCGAATCAAAAGTATTCCTTAATAGTAGCAGCCTAAAATTCTGTTTTCATTTTAGTTTCAAAGTCCAAGGATCCTGTGTATGGGGTATTAAAATTTTGTCGTTTTCGTTTTCTTGTTGTAAAGCAGGAAGAGGTATTACAAGGCGCGCTCCATAAAATGGAGTATATTTAACTTTTTTTGGAGTAAATTTAACTTTTTTTCATTTAAAAAGGTGCATTAAGAGCGAAGCCATTGGCTGCAGTCACAGTCCCTTTTCTTCGGCCAAATTTTAATGGCACCCTAGTCACACAATTTCAATACAAAACTCTCCATTCGGGGTAACCTAAGGAAGTCATTTTCACAGATTTCTGTAGGAAAGAGCAGAGTAATTTCATCGTAGTCCACCAAGGTGTAATGAGGCATGGTCTAAGGAAACCAATTCGAAAGAATTATTACATACTTCTAGCTTACGAGTACGTTTGAGAAAATTTCCGTTGTCATAACAATCATTGAGTGCGGTTTTTTTCTACCCGTCAATTCCACAAGAGAGCTCGTATTACATATGAGCAAAAAATCAACTCGATAATTTTTGTGGCAGCCGAATCTCCAAGGAGCAGGCTCAGTTCCATGTGGGCGTGTAACCAACGATTGCGCGACTGGGGTGATTGAAGCACTCACTGACATTCGTTGGCTCGACCTGAGAAGAGGTTCCAAACACCCTGATCCAAGGGAGTCCAATTTAAGAGAGGAGACGGCATACGGAAGCGCACTTACTTACGTTAATATCCGCTTTCAGACGATAGGAGAGCGTCGGATTGTTAGGAACCCTCTGGTGCAGCGACGGCCGCTGCGAGGGCCGGACCTCTTCCGGGTTCTCTCTCTCAGCTGGTCGTCAGGGAATGCGCCCGTAGATGATGGAGGTCTACCGGAGAATCGACGCTTAGTGGGAAGCCGTCGTCGGGCCGCGGGAGATAAAATGCGTTCGGGGGACTATGATCACTTGAAAGAGTTTCCCATTGCGAGCCGATAGGTATGTGGTTTTTTCTGTGACAGATCTGGCTTATCCTCCCACCGCTCACTCACGCACGGGGAGCGCCTGGAACCTTTTATCAAGCAGATGCCCCACGGATGCTGTACCCAGACATCTATGTGCTAGTGTGTGTGCCTTCATATATATACACATACACACACGCACACACACATGAGTAGGAGTGAACTCTCCACCATCCTCCGTTTCAACCCTCCTCCCCAAGTTTTTTTTTGCCTGTGGATCATCTTCGATAACGACCCACAAACAGCCGAGTTGACCGCGAGAGTCTCACGGTGTCGAAACTCGATCTATCCGGTAGGGAAAATCGATCGTGTTTACTCCATCACCGGCGTCTTGACGAAATGCCATTTTCATTTTTTTTTCCTGCTACTCCCTCCATCCTTCCCCGAGCGTCCAATCTCTGGAAGGAGAAACTTAGGAAACATCGAGTTATTGTCCGAAGAATGCAAACAATAATTTATCGGAGGAGGGAGGATGGTGGCTCTGAAATTCTCTGGGACGGTGGATGATTGAAGGTGTTGTCGGACGGCGGAAATGGAAAATTAATCCGCGTGTGCCTCGTTGAATGATTTATCCTTCGTTCAAATCCTCGGGTAATCATGTTCAATTGTTAGATGAACCCCTCAAAGCCGTAGCTATTGTTTGTCGAGGAAAAAAGTCTTGTCGTATATTAACTCCTTTGTATCTCTCTTTATTTTCTACTTTGGTAGGCTATATTATTTTGTCTTCGTCCAAAAACCATGTTAAAGGGACTGAAATTAAGAGGAAAAATATAAATGCTTTTGTGGGATGAATATTTGTGGTAAAGATTGCAGGAATTGAAAAACAGTTAATCGTACAGTGAGTCAGGTTGTAACTTGTTAGTCGAAGCTAAGAAATGTAGGTGTGTTCAGTCTTGGCGCCTCCAAAACGCTAGATTACCAGGTAGTAGAGATCGCAGGGTCCCATACGTTGAAAATCATAATTACGTTATGTACTTGGTGATGACGCTCCTTTAGGACTATAGCACTGAAGAGAATATATTTTTCTGCGGCATCGCATTTTTTCACCAATTTATCGTGGGGTATATTCGGACGAAATGCATCCTTGCTCAGTGCATTCTTCGAAGTTTTGTTTCCAGTTTCAATCACAGGAATGTGCAAAAGAAATTAGATAATTACAAATTTCGGCGGAATGATTTTAAAGGTCAATGTTTTTTTCCATGTAAGAAATTCATGAGTAGTCCTCTTGTAAATTTAATGATCAATGAAATTAGGAGATCATGATATCCATAAAAGAAACAATAAATACAGTAATCAACCCGAAGGTCGGTTTTCTGGTAGCCGAAAAATCACATAGCTTGGGTGGAGCTGCAGGTGCTCAGAGTGCCTTGCCTGGGACTCTCCGGTCAGTAGTCCAACGCTCTACCCCCTGGACTACCGCGACCCATATATACATGTATGACAGTTAACATTATAGCCATAAACACAGTAATGAACCTGAAGGTCGGTTTGGTAGGTAATGGTAGAGTTCACCCAGTACTAAGGTTGACGGCATGTGAAATTCACACAGCAGGGTAGAGGGACCAGTTCCTTTCTCTGTGCCCGTTATGGTTACCCAGGAAGATCTGGTACCCGAAAAGTCACTTAGCTTGGGTGGAGCTGTAGGCGCTCAGAGTGCCTTGCCTGGGAATCGAACCCAGGCCCTCCGGTCAGTAGTCCAACGCTCTACCCTTAGTATATTGAAATTTCAGGACAATATTGAGGGCAGGAAAATTAGAGAATATTAAGCGAGAGATGGAGACAGAGAAAATCATGGATGAGGTTAGAGTAAGACGGTAAAGAGCTGAGTACTATAGAAGAATAATGGGAATACATAAAAAAGGGAGCATCACCGGTGCTGTTCAACGTATATGTGGAGGAAATGATTAAAGAGGAATAGGAAGAACTAAAGGTATGAATGGAAATCGGAGGGGAATTCATAAAATAAATTAGGTTCGCTGATGACCAAGCATTAGTTGCTCAGTCAGCCAAGGGGTTGCAAGTATTGCTGAGTGAATTGGAGGTTCGGTGCAATAGATATGGGAAGGGAATCAATATTAATGAAACAAAGGTTATGCGATTTTCCAGAATGAAAAAGGCTAAGCTAAACATTAAAATAGGCGGGGAAAGAATAGAGCAGGTAGAGCAGTTTACATATCTCGGAAGTGTTTTTCACCAACACAGTCGAAGTAGCAGGGACGTAGGATGAAGAATTGAGCTGCAAAGGAGGCTTTCACAAGGAGGGAGTTGATGACAGGGTCGTTGAGTAAAGATGCTAAGAAAAACTCGTCAAAACTTTGATATGGAGCGTACATACTACGCGCCGTACATACTACATGTACGGCGCGGAAATGTGGCCACTAAAGCAGGAGGATAGACGTAGATTGGAGACTCTTGAAATGTGGGTGTGGAGAAGGATGGAGAAGGTGAAATGGACCGAAAGGAAAACAGGACAGGAAAAAACCGAAAGGAATGGTGGGTGAGGAGAGGGGTTTGTTGAGAGAAATCCTATGGAGGCAGGAAAAATGGATGAAGGGCGTATTGGTCGGCAGTGAGCTGTTGAAAACTGTAATAGAGGGAAGAATGTTAGGCAAACGAGGAAAGGGCAAGAACAGGATAGGGATGTTGGACGGAATGAAGGGAGGAAGGAAGTACACAGAGATGAAAAGGGACTTGGAGGGATGTGGAGTAGGTTCCTGGATTTTGTTTTGTCAGAAGTAAAAAAATATTTATTTAGTAGTTGTGTTTATCCAAAACCTACCTTAACCGGTAGATTATTTAATAATAATAATTATATATATACACACACACGAAAGGGGAAGGAAGAAAAAACACATGAATATATATACACGGATTTGGGAAAGAACAACGGATAGAAACTCATATCAAGGGCAAACACAGAGTTTGTGGTGAAGATACAATAATGAAATAAAAGAGTTTCCTTCACTTTTTTCTGCTTGGAATCCCCACCCTTCCAATTTCTCCGCAAGTTTTATGTTTACCTTGTACTTATGTTTCTATCCTTTTTCCCTAGATTAGCTGAAATTTTCGCAATATCATGATTATTAAATCCAATCCGCATGGAAAATTCCTAATGATTGATGTAATAATTGGTGCAAGAATAATTTGCCCCTATAATATACGCAAAATGACGTTTAAGTAAATTTACTATATATATGAGTGCAAAAGAAAGCGTTTATCCAGCCGCATTATTAAAACTTATCTTAAATCATTTTAAGTTAAAAATTAAGAATTTACTATTAATAAAAATAAATAAAAATAATCGCTTCTCTTAAACAAACTCCCTGTCACCAGTGCAATTCGATAATATTTCGCAAATTATGTCCGATTTTGGAGTGGCTACATCCGGGCGTAGGCATTTTTTAAATCTACTTCGAAATTGAACTCATTTGATTGGAAAACACAGTCACATGATTAACGTGGTATTAGTAGTAGTAATAAATTTATTATGGGTGCGCCAACCACTATGGTCATTTCTACACTTGTACCACTCGTCATTTGGACACTCGGACATTTGTACCACTCACGACACAATAAGTTAATTCGAAAGATACGAAACTGACCAAGTAAGTATAATTTCCATTAAAATAACACTAAGGTAAGATTTTATTTGTGCCTTTTATCACTTTCATGTTTCAAAAGTCCTAGGAAGTCAAGATTCCTTCAAATAAGCCATTGCTAAAGCCTAGTGCAGAAACGAAGTCTATCGATATTCAGCCTACCGTTGAAATGCACAATTGTTAAAGTCATCATTAAAAACCCACAATTGGAAGTAACTATGAAATGTAACCATAAAATGAGAGAATATACAACGGGTTTTGTGACATAATTCTGTTAAATAATACTGATTTATTGATATTGAATTACGTTGAAGAGTACTGTTAAAATAAATTTAGCTCCTGAAAATTCACTGTTTTCTCACAACCCTTCAGTCTGGATGAAAATAATATTAGAATAGCAACAATCATGTATTAAAATTTAATAAATGTTTTTAGGGTTTCCATTGATAAAGTTAAATCAACTTCTATTCTTCAATTAAGAGCAATTAAAATGCTTTATAATGCTTTCAAGGTTGTGCTTACATATTTTAATTAGCCTTTTCTGTAAGGTCTTACTTTCTACGATACATATTGATTACTCGTCAACCTCGTATACGTAAAGCTTAACTTAAGCAAACAATATTCACTGTTACCTAAATGACTAAATAGGGAGAAATTATTTTCATTTAAAAAAATATCCCACAGTAAACACAAAGAACTTGTTATTTATTCTCCTTGTAAAATTTGCCACTGCACGCATTCAAATCTCTTGTCCTAGATTGCAACAGGGTCTAATTATAAATGAGGAAAAATTATGAACAAATATGCAATGCTAAATTTCTCCCTCCTTCATTTACAAGTGAAATTGGAATCGAGCATCGTCTTGAACACCCAAGCCAAGATTCAACGAATCTTTTACTCACCAACAATCAAGCGATATCCAAAAATTGGTTTACGATTGCAGTGAAATAATATCTGTACGTGCGAGAAGTACCGTGTAAGACGCTCTTGATTACCCTGCTGCCCTAAATTCTGCTTCTTGCTAATCCCTCTGGATGTAACTAGGTCTCCGGACTGTCCTTTCGGCGTCTGTTTTGACTGTATCAGATCTGTGTCAGCCGAACACTTTTAATCTTGGACCATTTAATCTTCTGCCCTTGAACGGGTCCAATGATTAACCACTTTGAATATTGTGACATATCTACCTGCCAGATCACCCAATGCGTGAGGTGACGTGTTGTCACCGATCGACTCAGCACACAAGCACTTTAGATTATTCGTACAAACTATTAAAACTTCGATTGCATCCAAAACCCCTTGGAGTATCCGACCTGTTTGTGATTATGCGGCTCAAAGTTCTTGTTCGAATCCATAACCTCCATAAACTAGAGCGAGTGGGATAGTTTCCGTATTTTGGTACTGTTTTGGACCAGAATGGTCGAAGCAGTATGGACGTAAGAATGTGTTTGACGAAGAAACTTTCACAAGAAGGAGGAAATTTATAATAGGTGTGTTGAGTATGAATGTTAAGAAAAGGCTTATTAGAACTTTGCTATGGAGCGTGTTTTGTGCGGCGGGGAAACATGGTAATGGAAGCAGGATTAAAGGCGTAGTTTGGAGACGTTTGAAATATCGTATGGGTGTGGAGAAGAATGGAAAAGGTGAAGTGGAGAGAAAGGAAAACAAACGAGGAATTTCTAGGTATAGTGGGGAGGAAAGGGGATGGAGAAATCCAAACGAGGCAGGGCAGGTAAATGCAGAGCATATTGTTTGGCAATGGAATATTTATGACTGTGATGGCGGCAGGAACCTTAGGTAGGCTAGAAAGGGGTAGAAGTAGGACAGGCGTGTTGAACGGATTGAAGGGAGAAAATACGTATGAGGAATTGAAGAGGGGCTTATTGATGGTTCGAAATCAGGTCGTTATGTTAGGAAAAGTAAGATAATGTATCGTTGTACTGCTGTAGGGTACATCCAAAACCTACATTAGCCTATAGAATACCTAGTAATAATAATATATAGTATTATTGTTCGTGATATTTTAAAACATATATACATATGTATAAACTTGGAATTGATAAATTTATCGAATATATAAATTTATAAATATTTATATATATATATTTATATGGGTCGAGGTGGTCCAGTGGGTAGAGCGTTGGACTACTGACCGGAGGATCCCGGGTTCGATTCCCGAGCGAGGCACTCTGGGCACCTGCAGCTCCACCCAAGCTAGTTGATTTTTCGGGTACCAGATCTTCCTGGGAAACCATAACCGGCACAGGGAAAGGAACTGGCCCCCCTACCCTGATGTGTGAATATTCACACGCCGTCGGGCTTAGTACGTGGGTATGCTCTACCATCACCTACTAAACCGACCTGTGTGATTACTGTGTTTATGGTTTATATATATTTATACATGGGTGCGTTTTCAGGTTTACAGCGAAAAAGAAGTGGAGGAGAAGGAGAAAGTGAGGAGCCTTCCTTGCATCAAAACAAACTGGATTAATTCCTACCAGTCACCTCCCTTTCCCACACGCAGTATTCTGAAGTACTCATTCGCGGTCGTTCACCATAAGGTGTTTACCTGAAATTTCTTTAATAATGAAATATGGTAATTAATAATTGTGTTTGGGGATTGAAACTTCGCAAGCCCCATTGTAATTAGACGAAACTCTCCGTTAAAAGTGAATCTCAATGACTACTAACCATTTACTAGAGGAATAAAATTAATAAAAAGATCGCATTCGGACGGATATTTATCAAAATATCGAGACCTATGAGAGTTAGGTTGACAAAATGAATGATTTTTTTTAGCTATTTAACAGTCCATTTCTAAATTCTGTCTGTAAGGCGACTTAAAAAAATATAAAAATGTATGAATTAAAAAAAAACTAAAATAAAAAATAAAAACCCTTGACCCCGACGGAAAATCCTTTTGCGTTGCAATCAAAGGGAAGAAAAATTGAAAATAGTTCCCTCGCTCCCAGGGTCGCTCCTTCTCTTAACTTGTGGACATAAAACGTGAGCACACGCAACCTCTGAAAATCAAAGTTCGTTTTGCTTCACAGAATGTTTTAAAACCACTTGCAATGCTGATTATAGCACGAAAACTGACGTTTCGAGGATTTTAGCCTTCAAACCCGGATTACTGAGGCATGAGGTCGCATTGTCTTGAGAATATTTACAGTTGCCTTGGCTGGGAATTTGTATCCATTTATCGGCGTCGTCATTTTCCCTTATCCTCATACGCATAAATTGATAAGGGCTTTAATTTCTTCTTGGTATTCCCTTGACCGGACAGATTGTTAGAATATGATGTATTTTTATGACGTCCGTCAGAATCAATAATCTGATTTCAACATACGAGTAATGTGGATGATTGCCGCAATAAGTGATAATCGACTCATAATTAAAATAATTTATAGCGTGCGAACTGTGTTAAGCATAATCATAACTTTTCACGACGTCACGATGCATTTTCTAGAAAGAAAGTCAATTGATTTTTTCCCTCATTCATCGACTTTTTTCCAATAATTCATTTTGTTAGTATCTAACAGCTATTTTCGATGCTATTGTATTTTTTTCCAAGTATTTACTCCATTAGTGTTTGAGAGAAAAGGTTTTACCGTTCAGATTTGAATAGGTAGGTGCGTACTGGTACGGAAGACAAGCTACATCTACTTCTTAAAGGCATAAAACAAGCAGAAACTTCTATTAGTATTTTTTATCTGCGGTCACTTTTTCATAAAGTGAGCATTTTCACGCTTTTCATTACTCCATGCAGGCCAAGCACTGTATTCAAAACCGGAATCTTGACAAGTATTCAAAATCATTATCAGGAAATACATAGAAATACTATATTAAACTGTCCTGAGTAACGAGATGAATTGCAAAATTTCACCTTCATCTGATCATAGAGTGTTTCAATGGAAGTTACGAAGGAGCGATGTACCTGAATATGAAACCTAAATTTTTAAATCTTACGAATCTTTCATTAATGCACAAAAACCATCTGGAAAATGAATTTTCATTGGTCCATATGGTCTGCGGTGCCGAATTGCACATGGAACGCAGGATTGCATGAAGCCATAACGCAAATTAAGAACATTTAGCATCGAAAATAATATATTTAGAGGAGAAACACTTGAAAAATGTTCAAAGAATATAGTAAAAAATACATTATTATCACATTTTGCTCACTCTCAAATCCACTGGAATTTATGTGACCATGTCCTTACTCTGAGAAAGAAATTGAATGGAAAATCTGGCCGATTGATACTGCGCGTAATGGCATCATTCATTATCTGACACATGGATTTTTAAAGAATAGATAATTTCTTATGAGTGGATATACAGGTAATCTTAGTATCAGTATTCGCTCGTGAGATTAATACATAATGAACTGAATACTGACATGTGGTAAGGTGAAGTGGGCACCTTTTTTATTAGTGTCTGAAGATGTTTAAGAATGCGCACTAGTTGAGCACCAAATTGAATACTGCCGTCATGAGGATTTAGGGCGAGGTCCTTTCTAATCTGGAAGGTGAGATTTATACCCAAATTTCGCTCCACATAGTAATGGCATCAGACCCCAGTATTCAGCGGTGGCAGCATTGGCCCAATTTATTAAAAGAGGGTATCACTGTCAGCTACTTTATACGATATTTTTCACTGTGGAAATATTTTTGCCAAATTTTGACATTATTGTTTACAGCATTTTTGACAGTATTTTTGACAATAGTTTATATATTTCCGTTTTTATCTTGTACATTCTTGTCGATTAATGCGATTTGCGTGGCATTTGTTGGCAGCCATAATTAGTTCAAATAATTTTTTGCGATTTTTTAGAGATGAAGGAATGAATTTATAATTCAACTAACGCTAATAACTTAAAAATGAGGAACGGTCATTGATGTACCTGCCAATATTTAATTAAAATATAGTCACGGCGAATTAATACTAATTCCTATTACATTTCATCCTTACGTTGCAAACCTTTTTAGTTTTTTTAATAATCCGCATGAACATTGGATTCAGAAGCACTGCGAGTTACTCATCCACGCAATCACTTCGAAACTCTTAAAGATCAATCAGTTCATCAATAGCCTTAGATAAAGTTAGACTGATTAATTGTTACGTTACGTCCAATCCACTTGACATCACCATATAAATCAATATCTTCATATATCCCCAAGGTCAACGGCCAGTACTATTGCCAGCGGTAGCAGCAAGTGTTTTCACCTATTTAGCGGTCACCAATGCTATTAATTCTGAAATTCCATATTCAGTGACTCATGTTAACTAACATTTTAACCAAATCGAGATCTGCTTAGAAGAAGATCAGGTGTTACAAGTGGAATATTGTTCGCGTGAAAATAATTTATTTCGAACAACGTTCAGAATGTTATAGAGTATTAACTGAAATAGGCAATTTTCCCCAGAATAATTTTTTTTTATTAATACGACCGGTATCGATATAGCTACATCATCTTCTGGTAACAGTCATTTCTCATTGTCTAGTAGAAATGCTGAAAAGCAAGTAAGGGGAGGGTAGTGGAAAATGGGAAAACTCCCCATATTTTCCACTACCCTCCCCTTACTTACTTTTCTGCATATATACTAGACACTGAGTTATTGCTGTTACCAGAAGATCATGTAGAAACATCGAAACGTATTAATAAAAAAATTTTACTTTGTGGAAAATTTCCAATTTTAATTAATCATGATATTCCACCATATCACGCCTGAAACGTCTCTTTTTATTAGTTATACGAATACTTTACTCGAGTGCACGTACAAGTACTTTAAGTGTCTCTCTTGGAGTTCATGAAAATAACCAAGACATAGGGCGTGCCTATTACAGTAATGGTATTGTTGTTATTCTATTAATGGCCTCGGAATAATTTCTAAGGTTTCCCAATAGGTGGAAGTAACTTATCCATGTCAACCAAATAGAACTGTTTGCTTATCTAGCTCTCTTTCAGTAATCTTATCAGGTAGGAACTCAACCATTAAACAAACTCTCCTGGATCAATGGCCGCGTTCAGGAATGATGGCGTTGGATGGTCAAATAAAATGGCGTTCAATGGTCTTCAACGGATGTGGGGTCAGCGCCCATTTACGCGTAATTTTTGCTTATCAGACCCCCGGTTCTTTGAAAGAAGTACAATTGTGCTAATAAGTATTCCTTAGATCCAAAGAAATTAATCAATTTGTCGATCATCTTTTCAAAATTGTAAAAAAATCTGTAACAATTTCTGACCCCTTAACCCACTGGACTTTTACGAGTAACTGGATGGAAATGTAATCCGATAGACTTCTTGTACATAAGCCCATCTTAATACAGAAATCTAATCTAGTGTAGAAAAATGTATTGTTCTGAGGAATTTTATTAATTTATTATATTTTTTTAACGGAATGAATGAGAAATTAGTAAAGTCTACGAGGTAAAGTAAAAAATCATTTGAAATTGTTTAGCCAATTGGTTTCTGGTAAACCATTTTAACGTTTTTTGTTTAACTATACCTCACTCCCTAATTAGGGACTTCAACCCTATTTTCAGGCAAGTCCGTAAAAGAACCTCACGTTCGTAAGCATTCCTTAGAAGTCTCTAAAATTGAAAACGTAATATAATCCTGAAGATTATTTTGTATCTCCTTGGTAACTCTCTTTGCTTCAAATCTTGTTTCTTGTTTTCATCACTTTCCTAATTGCTGCCAACGGTTTATTATGAGTATATATTTAATTGTGGCCACAGCAGAGGACTGGATCACCCATATATAAAGTCATTGAGGGGTAGTCTTTTTAACCTACATGATTTCCCCACTGCATACCTCGCAAGAGTCCACTTACACTGCGGAATCAAACAGCTCATCTTCCAAACTACTTATGCCTTATTTTATCGCGACAGCTGTTTTAGTATGTTTCGTTCATTTAAATTGAAAATCCACTGTTTTTTTCAAACATCAGTGAAAACTTTTTAAGATATTTATTTTTATGAAATACTCCTCTTTATCTTTCGCTATGCGTAAAATTGCAATTTTAGTGGCCTTTCTTTCTTTTCTTTCAAGATGAAGCGACTCATCTCCAAGAGTGACGATGTCCTTTTGAATGAAAACTGGTTTATACTGCCGAATAAAATGCCGTTTGTCTCTTTTTTTCAAAAACTTATAGCCCTCGAATTTGCGGAAAAAGTCGTCCCTTTCTTTAAGCTAGAAAGTCACTTAAGCTGATCCCTTGCGCGAGTTATAACCTTGAGTTTTAAAGATACTGCAGTTAAATCCTTGGTTTAGTGGCTGGTGTTGTGTAATTATGATACATGAACCTCAATCATGGCATCTCCTTTACAAACTGGTAACTGATACATCCTCACCCATAGTTGAGGCGTAGGATATTTATTTAAGATTTTTCTCTCTTTTATTACACTAAACTTTGAGTTAGAGCGACATAAATGGGTTAGTATTCGGGTAATTTAAGGAAAAAATTAGTCATTGCGGGCAAAACTCAAAGATCAGCGAATATTTACATTCAAAGGTTCTCTCAGAAGTGCTAAACATGAAAGATACAATGGTCCTTTGGTCCAATGTAAACTTCTTCAGTAGTGTGAGGCACAAATCTACATGAACGCCTGTTTTCAGGCAGGAAACGAATAAGCGTATTGGATGGAATTAAGGGATGTAGAAACAATGACAAACTTAAGGACGAGTTATTGTAATTTGTTGTATGAGGTCTAAGGATGTTTTTTGCCGTGCTACTTAGGGCTTAGGCTGATATTATGCTGTTATCCCATGGTCCACCAAAAACCTACCCTAAGCCGGTGGATTACTACTGATAATAATTTCGAACCGTGTCCTCGATTTTTCGAAATTATCTCGACATGACATCATTGTATGTAAACAATGAGTTTGTAAAAGGTTTGGAGGAAATGGGGTCGTGATTGATCAATGTGTGAGTGTCTTGACTTCTGACCAGAGGGCTCGGTTTTGATCCCGGGTGGCGCACTCAAATTCACCCAAGCTGGGGTAACAAAATCTTCCTGGGAACCAACAGACGACGCAGGGAAGAGTCCTGCCCCCCCCCCACCCTGATATGTTAACTTAATATTCAGTATGAGGTTAAGTATTATGTGAGTTCTTCCCTCACCTATCAAAAAAACAAAATTTCGGATTGATTAAATTGGTTGGAAGTTTGAAAAAGAAGAAATTATAATGCCGATGGCTAAAAAACGTTTGGAAATTTCCGCATACAAGAATTAAAAACGATTGGATTTTACGGAGTATGTTCGAAAATTAATGGACTGTTGATCGTGTTTTAAAATGGCGGGTCATAACAAAAGTTGTACGCACGCAGCGCCAAATAGGAATTGTTTCCGAAGCCACTGAATTCATTTTTTAATTCAGTAATTGTCTGCCTACCAGTGAATACAGATTACAATGTTCGCGAAAATGGTTGCACCCGCCAGTTGCGAAGTACGTGCTGTGATTCAATTTTTTTATACATAAGGATCATCAATAGCCCAAATTCATCGGGAATCATGCCTATTTTATAGGCCTACAGTAATGAATAAAGGTAAGGCTAGACTATGGTGCCGAGACTTCAAAAATGGCCCCACACAAATGTTCGTAGTGAAGAGCGGAGTGGCAGACCTAGTATCCAGAAGGTTGAAATCGTTCAACAAGTGGACCAACAACTGAGATCTGATCGACGATTGACGATTAGTTCTCGGGCTGATAAATTTCCTCTTGTCGGACGAGCGTTTTTGGACTGCTATCAACGAGACGGAAATGACTTCACCTTACACCTAGCGACTATTTCCTCTTTTGGGACTTGTTCAAATTGCTTGGTGAGCAACAGTTTGAAGACGACGAGGAACACAAGACGGCCGTTGTCAACTAGTTCAATTCCCAGGTGGCGAACTCCTTTGTTGAGGGCTTAAAGATGCATGTGCAGCATTGGGAAAAACACTTAGAAGTGGACGACAAATATGTAGAAAAGTGAAGCAGGTTTGTAGGAAGCTAAAACTGTCAACACAAACTTTTCCCAACTAATGTATTTTATAAATAACCAAACGGACCTAACTTTAAAAAATAACCCCCGAAAAAATCTATTTAACGGCGCCTTTTAAATTATATTTTACTCCTTCACAGGTATGCAAATCAACTGAGATCATATGTGCAGCAGAATTGAAGGGAGAGCGTGTGAGAAGCCATAAATACCCCTCGTAACCCAAAGGAAGGAAAAAAACAAAACATCATCTGAAAATGGCGAACTTCAGGGGAGTTGAGAGAGTTTGTGTGAGTGCTTTAATGAAGTGTGTTCTCGTGCCTGTACCTTCGTTCATAGAAGTAGCCGAAGGTCACCTGTGACGCCCATCATTGTTTTCGAAGGATCTCATCGAAGCAGAATGATTTCTACGAAGGGCTTCTCTCCCCAAGTTTCTCCGACCCCACCCCACTCTCGTCCGACGACGCCCGTGGATGTTGACGCGCTGCTTTTCTTTGTATTCTTGCGTCGACCGTGTCATTCACCTAATAATACTTTTTTTTTCCAAAGACGTTTGAGAGCTACATCTGCTGCCAGCTGTCAAGTTTCTCCCTCCAGATCTACGGGGAGAATTTCGCGGACGCTCGATAATGTATTAGCTAGGCAAAACTGTTATTATCAGATGAAGAGAAAAACACAAATAATTACCCAAGATGTGGTTAAATGAAATCAATGACAACCTATCACATTAACGCCACTTCAAACCTCAAAGGTTACATGTGTAACTACTATTCTACATCGTGCAAATTTGTGAATCAAAGATAAATTTATGCATATAATTTTATGTAGCACCAAAGGTAGAATGTTGTAGTGTGCTATAAATAGAGATACGGATAATTGTGTATATTTTATTCAGGAACATTTTGACGTCACATTCAGATACTAAAGTCTTAGTCTATCAATCAGTTGAGCCCTTCATCGGCAGTAAGTATGAGGGTTGAAACCATATTGCGAATTTAGTGGCTCACCTTCTTAGATCCTAAAAGACTCAGCATTTTGTATGGTGGGAGTTGAGAAGAAGGTTGGAAGGTGAAATGGACCGAAAGGAAAACAAATGAGGAAGTCCTGGAGATGGTGGGGGGGAGAGGGGTTTGTTGAGAGAAATCCTATGGAGGTAGGAAAAATGGATGAAAGGTGTATTGAGCGGTAAAGGAATGTTGAAGAAGGTAATAGAGGGGAGAATGTTGGGCGAGGAAAGGGCAGGAACAGGATAGGGATGTTGGACGGAATGAAGGGAGGAAAGAAGTATACAGAAATGAAGAGGGACCTGATGTAAAGTTGGTTGCTGGGTTGGGTTTTGTTTGGTGTCAATAAATATTTATTGGATAGTTGTGTCCATCCAAAAAACCTACCTTAACCGGTAGATTATCTAAATAATAATTATATATATATAATATGTCGTAGTTACAGTGCATAATAACAAATTGTAGGTCAGGTTGAAATCTAAATTATATTGAGAAAAATTAAGAGTAAAGAAGGTTACAAAATCTATACGTAAACATTCCCAAAATCAGATTTGGATTTTCTACTTCCTCGTATTCCAAAATTCCAAGTTACTTCGTTCGCTCCGCAATGCATATAACAATACAATTATTTGTAAGACTATCAATATTTGAGAAGAATAACATGAAAAAATGCCCGTAATCCATTGTTTCTCCAACGTTGGCCCGTGAACAACTGGGGATCCTTAAGTTTGAATTCAGAGGTATGTAAGGCTAGCACAACAAAAATATTGCAAAGATATTGAATCGAGAAATAAAATAAGGTCAAGGTGTCCTCTTTTGAACTTTGAACCGAGGTCGAGGGATCCAACTTTGAAATTTTGATAATTTTGAAATCGAATCCCGGTCAAGGGGAATGATTTTTACACTCTGACATTGTTGCTTTTAAACGCATATTAGCGGATGACTCCGTTAAAATTACCGTTGCGGCATCTTCCACAGTTTCTTGGATTTTACCCACAGTAATATTTTACATTCAGCAATTAAAACGGTAGAATATGGAATTAACTTAACTGATTTTGAATGAAAAAACATTTATTTGCCCGGACGAAAAATATTTTCTAGGCCGGAAAATATTTCTCACCCGTAATTATCAATTTTAATAAATTAAAACGATCTAGGCTCAAATTCAATTCGCCAGGGGACACTTATTTAACATGACTTCAATACCAAGTAACGCCTACAGCCAATTAGAGGAGAATTTGGCGATCTAGCTCGATCTACTGTAGCTGCGAATACCCATGTGTCAATCAACTGCGCATATAGACTGTCTCATTTCAGCCGGAGAGACATATACCGATCTCAATAGAAACGCAGTGCCTACCCAGAGGGAATTAGACGCATACGATCTCTAGCGATCTCAATGCTGCCGCGTGAATATGATCGGTTGATGCATTTGATCTAAAGGGAATCAGATCTATGCGATCTGAATCGATAATTTACATGGATCAATTCAAGGATACGATCTCAGTCAGTTCTTTGGAATCAATTCTTTGTCATGAATCGCCCATCTCTACTTTCTAGACGGATGCAATTTCCAGAATGAAACTTAATGGCGGTTTATACAAATCTAGCAACCGTCTACATATACCTGAGTAAAATTTGCGATATATTAAACCCTAACTTCTTTATCACAGCTCAGTGTTAAAGACAATTATTCATCAAACATTATCGCAAGTATTTGTCAAGCGGTCTTGTTTTTACTATAAACAAACACATCAGGAACATGAAAAATTAAGTTTCATTGGAATGGTTGATATAGCGCCATAAATTTTGAGAGAGGTTTGAGATAAATGTATTTGTATTCACATTTTTGTAACAACGGTATCTCAATTAACATGCAAGCGGACATAGGGCCATAAATTAATCCCAGAAGTGAAGTTTTAAAACATTTAATTTTAATTAAGGATATTTAACATATTTATCGTTATAAAACTACACAGGATATTTTTTATCAGCAAATTTGAAAAAAATATATGATTCCATATGCTCATACAGAAAGCCAGCTGAGGAGCGTATGACGTGGGGGTTCGTAACCGTTTGGGAACATTTTTAATTTGACCACGAAATTTGAAACCCAATTTGATATTTTTTTAGTATTTGGATAATCAGAGTATTGACTAACAGGAAAAAACCTGACAACCATCACTACATGATACTGTCCTTCAATTCCACGTACATATTACCTGCAGTCATTCCGTCCAACATCCCTACCCTTTTCCTGACCCTACCTCACTTCCTTAAGTCCTTCCCTCTTTCACAGTCTTCAGCATTCTGTCCACAATCAAAATTCTCTGCATCCATCTTACTTGCCTTCTACATATGTACTCGTTTTCCTCTCTATATCCCCACGCCCACATTCAAAGGCGTCTGTCAGACGCCTATCACCTTGGTTCAACGGTCAAGTTTTCGTGCTGAAAATAACGTGCCCTATATCAAAGTTTTCACTCACGATTCCTTAATCTCCTTATTTAACGTACTTGTAATCAATTTCCTTCTTCTTTTGATTACTTATTTCCCTAACGTAACTCTTCTTCTTATATCCCTGCTGCTTTGACCATCTTGGTACAAAGCACTTCCAACATAAGTAAACTATTCCACCCGCTCTGGTTCTTCTCATGCCGCATTTCCTCCACGTTAATGTTGAAAAGCATAGGTCATAATGGGCACCCCTGCCTTATCCCTGTTTCTTACACTGCCCATCCCGACTCTCAATCCGTACTTAAACTGTTTGACACGTACAGATTATGGATAATTCGCCTATCCATACAATATTCTCCTATTTTCTGCAACGCAGTCATTATACGAGTATCTACCTGATTTTCTTAAGAGAACACCTTCTCGAAATCTACGAAACAAACAAATTCACCCTGATTGTATACCTCTTCTTACTTCTCTCTATAAATTACATGTTTACTGCTATGGCATTACGCGTGCCTCTCCCATCTCTTAACCCAAAATGATAAGCACAAACTGATCTTCTAATTAATAATCCAAAGTAACACTTTTGTCTTCAAGTGAAATTAAACTTATTGTTCAATTTTCCTTACAGATGGCTGTTATTCCCAGTTTTAGGATGAGAACTTACATTTTACTGAGGAAATATTGCACTCAAATTCCTCCCTCATAAATACTTCGAATTCTCCCATAAAATAATTATTCCTCCCACGTTTTCCCAAATCTTAAGTCAGTGTTTCCCAAACTTTTTCGATCTACCTTGGATAAACCTGTTGTACTCAACGCCTCCCAATCGATAGCTTTAAAATAATACTCAAAGTCATCAAACAGAATAACCAAATGAGGAACATTGAAATAATTAAATTAAAAACAAATACTAATAAAATGTTTATTTACAATACAATTGATGAATAGTTTTCAAATCACATTTATGCAAAAGAATCAATACACAATAGAACTCTCAATATAGAACACTCAAGTATGCAATACAACCATAGAGATGACCAGTCATTGACGGAGTTCCGTCTGTCGTGACATTAAGTATGTTAGAAAGTGATTTTTTTTGTCCCTGAAGAACTGCTCTCCGATAGGAAATATTGACTCCCCTTTAGTGTCAGTTTCTAATCATCTTGCAAACAATAACTCTTGAGGCATATTTTCATCTTTAATAAAGCGTGCGTAAGTCTGAACACAGATTTATTATCTGACAAAGTTGACTCGTCCAACTATAATGCAAATTCTGTTGTTCTCAGGATGTTGCACTATAAGAATATTATCCTGAGCACCTTACCCAGGTGTTCGTTGTGATTACATCCTTTTTAGAACAGAATTCTATTGATTTCTCCCCAAAGTCATTCCTTGCTCCTAAATCCTAGTCCGCTACTTAACTTCAATCTCTCCCTTCGCACACCACTGCGTTTCGATTCCCCAAACTATTTTGTTTTCTTCCAGGGACATAATCAATTATTTTCTCTAATTGATCGTATATCCCGTTAATTATTACTTGTTGGCCTGAAGACGTTAATAATGACAAAGTTTGTTGGTTCAGTCTTTACTTCCATTGCATAATATTCTATCATTCACTTTCTCCATGTTTACTACGATTCTTCCTGCATTATTGTTGAGCGCTCTATGTATAATCACATCTCCAATAATACCAGCTCTCTTTCTACTTCACCCCGCACAGCCCTTACATACCTAACTATATTTCTTCTCCCCATCTCCTGCTTTATATTTTGTATTTTTCCTGTCTCAAGATGATCCCAATATTCCATGTCCTTATTTTGACTAGTTCGGTCCGCTTCTAGATCTTCTTCGCTGCCGATACTGTCCTATCTACTTTATCGATATTTCGGGAGAAGATAAAGGCGGATTCTTACCTCTCTCGCTTTTGGATACGACCAACGGCCAAACGGGCCTGGATTTGTCGTTCCAAGGATTCATATTCTAATTTGTACCCATCAGAAGATCAGAGGTCAGCAGGTATTCAAAAATAGTGAGTGTCGAGCATATGATTATATGTTTAATATTATTCAACTCTACTTCATATTTTTGCAACAATTTTATGTATTTTTTTTGCAACTACACTCATTTTGAATTTTATTTAACCCATTCTCTACTCCCATGAGGGGTGGGACATGGCCATCATGCCCCAACCCCCCTCTCGATCTTCCCCCGCATCTGACGTCCAGTCTTCCTATAAACGTGTGTATAGCCCTCCACGTTGTAGCCCTTCTTCCTCAGGCTGACACCGAGGTAACATGCTTAATGCTACCTCGGTGTTAGCCTGAATCCCAATCGATTTATAATTCACAGTGCTCCAGGTCGTGCATTCAACGTGCGCATCGCGACTTCCATCTTAGATTTTCCTACGTTCTTGTGATGATTCCTGCTCACTCAAAATAACTTAGCTTTTCGAAATATTTTGGCGAATTAAGCATATCTTTTGATTCAGAAGTGATTCCATCTCGTGGGGGGGGTAGAAAATTGACAATTCATATTCAAGTTGGGATCTAAATATTTGCTGCAATCACAAGGAAAAGGGGAGAATAAGTTTGCATTTGGCATCATGGAGACCTATTACGAGATGCGCGGGAAACAATTGTAAGTTATCAACGAAAACAACTGCTGTTTGTCAAGGCAGTATATATTTCACGGAAGAAACAGAGTGTACTCATACTCATAACCATTTGCTAATCGAATAGTGATGGTTTTTCAAACAGGTGACTCAACTTCATTGTATTGGGTTATGAAGACGGTGATAGTTCCTCTATTCTAATGTTATCTTATTCTGGTTTTACTTTATCGTTAACTGTTCTGTTTTTTGCCAATCTTTCGAAACACGTTGGTTGATATGTCAAAAAGAAATGATTTCTTGCGTTTCTGTTAGATTAATATGGGCATCCTCAAGTCACGGCTCGTGGTTGTGATTGCTTCTCCACCAGGGAATGAAATTATCTAAAGATTAAATAGTTTATTTTCCCGGCCACAATTATATACAAACCGCCTGCACTATTGCTGCAACACCATGTTGTTTTTCTATATCAAATTAACGAAGTTAATTGGTCTTGATGATGCTTCGTCCGCTCTTGAAACAAGATAGCCCCTGCGGCATTACGAAATGACTTTTCTCGACATACCGTTCATCTGAGTTTGTTTGCACAAGGAAGTGATTTCTTTGTGAAACAACATAGGAATTACCCTGAGGGTTGTGATACCGTTGAGTCACTGAAACAGATAACGACCTACTACGCCTATTCTTTTATCAACTGCATATTCTCATAATTTGATGGAACATTTAAACGTTTAATGTGCATGGTTTCTGTGTTCAATATTTTGAAATTTTTTCGGGGTTTCTCCTCTGATTTAACATTATAAAGTTAAGAACGAAGTGAACCTTTTGGGCTTTAAAAAAATATAATATTAGATACATTTCCACAAAAATTCTATCTGTAGGTGTGTGATTAACCATGTCTCATTTATAATATTAGATTTCATAGTAGAATCAAGCGTGAGATCAAGTGGAATCATAAATGCTCATGAAAATCAAAAATATACGTGCTATCGGCCATTATGAAGTCGCAGGGATCTCTAGCCTTTTTCAAAGAGTTTTCTATCGTTTTGGAAACAATCCTGCTCTGAAATCCTTGGTAAATGACGGATAACCGTCGGGTATCGATTAGATCAGAGCCCATCGCCCAATCCACTATGCCTCCCTCCGATACGCGCTTCCCTCTCCCATTCGCTGAAAATATCATAAAACGTCAACTCTACGGTATTCGCATCAGTGCATATGATTCAAACTAACAACAAACACTATACGAGTAGATGACACCGGTGAATTAAGAATTCTTTCGGTTTTTACTTCATTCAATTTATATGTTGTGCGGTGCCTTTGCAAGTGGATTCATCCACCACACCAGCGCGTATGCCAATCACATATGTCATTGACCCAATATGAAATGGACAAGAGCAATACATAGAGCTTCGATTACAGGTGAGGAGTTCCCCTTGGAAGCTTCATCAACCGCTTGTACGAAAATGCTTTTGCTATCGGTTATTTCCGCATTGCGGTGCAAGGGCTCGTGCCAATTTAAAACATACCTTGTAACTGGTTATTTAAGATATCACGTGCAACAGTAAAACATTTACCAACAAGCATGTAGCATTTATCTAAACAGTTGTCTCACTTTTACTTAATTTTAATTCCCTATACAAAATATTCTAACACGTTAATTGACTATATCCCACCACGAGAACATGGCAGAATATTATTATTGGTACTACCAAAATCAGTGCCACTTATGTAAGAATGAAAATGATACTCAGCTACGACTACATCGGAGAGTTTTCTTGTACTGTATTGTGACGGGGTGAGTGTACAAAGATAGACTGGCGTGGTAGAAATTTGCGAACGGAATTAAGCGTCCTCAGAGACTTTCGTGATTTCGTCCTCCCCAAAATAAAGGAAATCAAGGATTTAAGAAGAGTACGTATGCATGCATTCTCAGATGCATTTTTTGCAATAATTTTCTGTAAGTGCTGTTTAACTTATATTACGTAATCAAGCATTCATTAAGGATACATTTACGATAATATATATTTTTATGCTACATATTTCATTCACATACTTCCTCAACGATTCTTTACCAAAAATTGGGTAGTGAAATAACTCGAGGGATAAAATGAATACAATCAATCCTTATCTCCAAATCCCCAAAGGCAGGGAAAAGTGATTCTAGAGATTTTAACTTTTGTTTAAAAATGAATTACAAGGATAATATGAAGTACAGTACATAGGGATAGGTCAGATTAATTTGGCTTGCCAATGACTCACACCATTGCTAGTTTAAGGTTTTTTCATTCAACTTACGTCCAGGTCGTTGACCATATGTTATCATACACTGCTGCTCTATCGTAAAATGTCAGGTAATTAAGATAGCAAAATATTTATTAACTATACTACTATACTACTGGAGTATCAGTAATGGATTAAGGGCAATTATATTAGTAAATTAGGAGACTATAGTACAGAAAAATTACCCCTAGGGATATCGTGCTAACACAAATAAAGAAATAACAGACGTTACAATGATAATTCCTACCAAAAATACGTAATGGTTGTTAGAGGTCAGGATGATGAAGTGTGTGGAATGTGAAGTTTACTTCCATCGTGCTGTAGTATGGGAAAATGAAGAGGAACTATCCAATCTTTGGGCTGAAATTAAAAACGATGCATACTCCTGCGTCCCTGCATCTGAAATGGACGGCATTACTACCACGCACATTTGGTATCAATAGGATAACGTAGAATAGTATCACCCTGCCTGGTAATGGTATCTATGACAACAATGGTAGAGTAAGGATGGATTAAAGTAAACCATGGACGGGTTTAAAAAATCCTCTACATCTGTGAAAGATTTTTGAATAAAGGCATTGAATTGAAATTGTGCATTTTACGCGGGTATTGCAATGATTAAGTGGATCCTTTAAGTATGTTAGATGCACTCCGGGCGGGTTTTAAAGACTATAATAATAAAAATTGCGAGAAGAATTCCGTATTTGCTATTGATTTCCTTCACCGACCGCCTGTGGAGTGGGGTCACTCCACAGGAGGATCTCAATCGTCCTACTTAGTTCTCCATAGAGGAAATCATGGAAGTTGGCGGTTGCACCGAATGATGGACACCTTCAACTGCTCGTAATAATAACAAATGACATTTACGGAGGCAAGAATGAAATGAAAATGAAAACATTTGACAGGAGAGAACCCGTTGAGGAATTTCGATCAATGTCAAACTTGCTATCAAATGTCGTCCGAGCGATAATAATTAGGATAATAACGCTTATGAAGTGTTCCTAAATGGGCAACAACATTACCAGCAATGTTGAAGCTTTAATAAATTTCACTTTGACTTATTCATTGAAAATTAATGAAAATAAAACGGACAGACAGAGAGTAAAAATTGAAGGAGTCTTTGACGCACGTGCCATGAGAAGACAAAGACGCTTACAAACAGGGAAGGGGAACTAATTGCGCACAGAATGAAGCAGAATACTGGGGAATAATTATAAATTGCAAAGATGAATCAAAAGATGGAGGCAACGGAAGATATGGGTGCAAGGAACAATGAGAGTATAAAAGATTGGCAGGAAACGGGGTGGGTTGGAAAATCCTATACCAACTAATTCTCGAGTTGAATACTCGTGGTGATGAAAGCCTTGTTTCCTAGAATCCAATTTATGCGAATTTTCCGTGTTTACTACTAAATTACAAAAACGTCTTTCAATATTTCACGCGAAGTACCACTTAAATGGGAAAATTGAGTGTTTCAAGAAAATTGTTAACAATAATCGTAATAATATTGGTTAAACTCACGGAAAGATACTGAATCGGAAACTACTATTAAATATTTCCATTGGCCCTATTTTCATTGATCTATCCTATAATAATGGTGTATTTCAATTCGATGTTGGTGCATTTTGACAGAGTGCGCAGAATAGTTGAAAACTGCTAAGCGGTACGGGCTTTTAAACATTTTTTCCACCTTCACATCCTTCCTTACTGACAATCACACTCCTTCGACTCATATAATTCTTAAAGGGTCATTGTATACAAAAGCTTTGTGTATCTGTTCTTCTTGTTATGTATTCATGTCCATATCATTTAAGATATTATTATGTATTGTAAAATTACGTAGTATATAGATGTAGATGTCATGCGTGACAGCTGACCAGACTGGACCGTTGCCACCAGGGCAATTGCTTAATTGCAACGATAAATTCTTAAATGAATAAATAATCATAAACATTTACGAGGTTGTTCCTCCCTCGCATGTCCCTGGTGCCTTTTCCACTTAAGCCAAATTCGCCGTAAACGTCTGATTGGTAGCTAAGTCAAGCACCCGGACACAATGCAAAGATGTCACCAGGGTGTCACCGAATGACTTTTTTGATTTGAATTTCCGCAAGCCATCTGGATACTCTAAAAACAAGTTTTTAAAGTTCGAGAGTCACCCGATACCAATACTGGTTTTGTTCTCAAAAATTGAGAAGCACGAGTACAGGTGTTATATCAAATGGAAGGTAATTTTGTAAAGCTGCGTATATGTTTAATATTATGTATAGTATATCTCCACCTGCGTACTAGTCTGATGGTAAACCAAAATATACCCAATTAAACCGAATCGAAGAAATTCTTTCCACAAATTAAGTGCATCCCAACTTCTGAGAACAAAACCAGTATTGGTATCGGCTGAAACTTGAACTTTAAAAATTTGTTTTTAAAGGATCCACATGGCTTGTGGAAATTCATATCAAGAAAGTCTTGCCCTGGTGACATTTCTGCAATGTGCCCGGGTGCTATAATAATAAATGCTATTAAGGCTTATAATGTAATTCACCAACATTCCCATCCACATACTTCCTACTTCCCTTCACCCATCCTAAACCCATATTCTTTTCCTCTCTCCCCAAAATCACTCCTCTATTACAGTCTTCAACTTCCCGCTACCCAGTATGACAATCCAGATTTCCTGCTTTCTTCGGGTTTCCCCCGACCACATTCTCTCGTATCCTGCCATGAACCAGCACTTCTTCGTTTGTTCTCCTCTCCGTGAATTTCATTTCATTTCACAAGTTAAAAAACTCGGATCCATGATTTTCTTCTCTCCTCAACGATAAAGTTTGGGCACCATAAATTTATCCAAATTCCATTTTCCGCCAGAAAGTTGCAGAGAAGAAAGAAATAGGAATTTTTTTCAGATGGACTAACCACGATAGGAAACGACGAGGAGGGTTTGTATGCATGAATTGATATGAACGTTTATGTGGGTATGCGTTTATTTGCGGATAGTATGTAAGGATGTGTGTGTGTTTGTGTGCATGCTTTAGATGACCGCAGACTCTCGCACCCAATACCGGAACGTGCTTCAATGAAGAGTATATCCCTCGTTAGCGCTTCAATGTCGCACGGCCCAAGGACGAAGTAGTTTTAGTGAACCAGACTAGTATGGTTGCCCTCCACTCAATCCAATATGTCTCGATCTATATCGCTAAAGGATACTCTAAAAGCAATAACCGAGGCTTCATCAAGGAATGATTAAATGTAATCGAGAATTATGCGCAAAAATGTGCTGAAAAATGTTCGAATTTATCAGATGTAATAAAGATAAATGATTAAATTTTATTATTAATTTTTATAGTTGGGAGAGGAATCATTTTGGTAGGGTATTTCCAAAGATAAAACAGTGCAAATGCTTTCGACACGTTTCGACTATGTTTATCCTAACATTCATCTTTAATTTCCATCAAAATTATATAATTTCAATAATATTTTTTTCCATTAACTGTCCTCTTTCATTGGTAAAACCACTGGAGTGAATGATTCAGTGATGTGAGAATTGCGTTTTGTGCGAATTTTTCCGGATTTTTTAATGCTCACTTCTTTTTTTCCGGATTGAAAGTGATATATGAGGGAATAAAGTCAAAGTTACACTTGTCGAACAAACATGTGGGTGTTTGAGAACATTATATGAAATGTATTAGTAGTTACTGTCCGGTAAAATAAAAATATACACGTATTTACAGAGATTTTTATTCCCTGGCTGGTCCTGAAATGACGGCAAGGTCAAGGCCCTTAACTTATTTCATCATTTAATTAATTGTCCATTTTTTCTATAACTATCAAGTAAATAATGAAATTATTGAATTTCTACGGCGCAAACTACAATAAGATCGTAAGCATCATGCAATGAAATTAACAAAATTGAATTAATAAGTGCAAAGTACGAAAGGATTTAGAGCGGGAAACTTGCATTTACTTAACCTGTCTAATAACTACACTTATGTTAAACTATTTATAAAATTAGATAGGAGATTTTGAAAAAATCTGAGTCGGCAGAACATAATATCGATGAGATGAATAAAAAAATCTTCTCTTAATATTCAATTGGAATTCATTTGTTTATACGTGATGAGGGAATGACTGGAAGACAAATGCTCATGTTGCTTTTGTGTATTTAAAAATGTCCTCAGCCGTAGAGCCCTCTTTGCTTATGAATCGCACTGGTACATAATCTTCCAAAAGAAATATCTATCCCTCTGCTCTCAAATGCCAATTGCTCAGGCAGCATGCCACAGAGGCGGGAGAGTGACCGCATGACAAACCTTTTGGAATACGAGAACATTTGCCGAAACGGTTCGATCGATCTGTTCGCGCCTAGAAGACGAACGGCTCGCCAACTGCATGACGATAGGGCAAAGTCTGTTGCTCATTTGAGTCGTCTCACGGAGGGGCGAAGAACGGTTCTCGAGTCTCGAGAACGGAAAAAATGGGTGGTGATACGGAAAGTTGTTCCGAGTACAAAGTGGTGAGAGGGGAAAACATGAGGGGGGAGGTTCCTGAGGCATCGTTTGCGCTGGCCAGAAATTTTGTCGAGGGAGGGCAGTAAAGAGAAGAAAAGAGAGAGAGAAAGAAGAGACAACGGGCTGACGTCGACAGCGTTCCGCCCGGCCTTTCATTCTTGGCCGCCGCACAACCCATAGACTACCACGACTTCGGCCATGCTGCGGCGGCGAATCGAACTAATACACCCCACGAGAAGAACGTGGAACAGACGAGCGAGGGAGTAGTAAGTTCCGTCGACCAATCTTCCCGGCGGAGTAGAAGATGCCGCAACGATAGCGTCGTGGTGGGTTTCGGGGGTGGGGGACAATTAAAACGGCGGGAGTGCGAAATACAAGAGAAAAGAGACGAAAGAGCTGGGCACGAAATTCGCAGACGAGAGAAGGGAAAGATAATCGAAGAGGAAGTCGGGGAGTCGTAAAGTGGCGATCACCTCGTTGTCTAACCCGTCCGTCCATCCCATCTCCTCGTAGTTTGCCGCGGGAGACGCGACGGCTGAGGTGGGGGTCCGGGAGTGTGGGAGAGGAATTCTCGAGTTTCCCGCGGTTGCATTGAGGACTAGAGCAAGAACCAGGTTCCACCGGGAGTGCTGGTGAAGTCCCCGCCGTCGAAGGGTTCACAGCCGGCGTGTCAGCTTCAACCCGATGACTTCGGGGAAGTGATACTCTTGCCTGCTGTTGTTGGAGGAGCGCTGATTATCTTCTTCGAAGCAGCTAAAGCGTGAGTAACTCTTCGAAAGTATTTGTTTTTCAGTTTCACTGGGAGCGGGAGGGGGTGTTAGGGTGGACTTTGGGAAAACTACTTTTCCCATTTTTCCTTAACACTTCTTCTCGGTCTTATCTCAATCTGGCTTATCTCACCATCCCACATGTCTGTGGCCTTCCACGAATTTAAAGAGTGTGTGAGAGCCACGTGAAGCTCGTAATGCAGATAGTTAAAAGGGCAGCCGTATACGGCAGCCGAATTCACTTTTGTCAGGATTTGGATATGTCGACGATTTTGATGGCGGTGGCCTTTAGAGGGAGTGGGTGAAGATTAGTTGGAGACCTGGCGTCGGCACATACGAGTACTACAGCCGCGGAAAGGTCAACAGTCTTTCAGGTTGAGTGTCACATTATTCCAACGACACCCAAGTTAATATAAAGCACTACCGAAGATTACAGGGAAGTATTCGAATGGAGAAAAAACATTGGAAGCTAGTAAAAAAGACTTCGAGCCAATCATCTCTTTGCGGAATGACGTGGTTTTTGTGTGTTTTCAATCAGTCCTCGATTGGGGCTGGTTTGTAAGCGGGGTGTCTGAAGTTTGCCGAGCCTCTTGAATTCAGTTGTTTTAATTAACAGCAAATGAAAAAGGATGACCGGAGTGATTAAAAATACCTCTGCTTTAATAAATAAAACATTGAATGGGCATATTTTTTAAGTGTAGTCCCAAGTGCTTAGCATTTAGTCGAAGAGCTTTCCAAGTACCAAGACCATCGTAGTTTTCGATTAATTTTCTAAAATTACAAATTATTTTTTTTCATTCCGCGATTTTATTTATTTATGGGACGCCAGGGCGCCATTTTTCCCACCCATCTGGTGGGAAAATATTTTAAAATGATAATTAGTAAATATCAGTAACTTTTAATGCCTTGGGCTATCATATTCAATGAACTATACACAATTTATGCGTAATTATTTAGGAACAAAATAGATTAAAATGTTTTTCGTTCAATTCTTTTAGCTACATTGTTACCGCTTGGATATAATTTTCTGTATAAAACCGGCTCGGTTACAATTCGGAGTTAAGTGGATTTAGTATCCAGACAATGGAGGATGCATCCTCAAGGCAAAAGTGCAGTACGACTCAAATGCCTCTCAAAAGAGATCGTTCATGGCTCATTCTCTCTTGGATTTTTTATGGGGTGTCATGGCAAGCCAAATCGGATCAAATGGTGTGATTCATTCAAAATTTTCATGAGAGAAGGGTATTGTATCGACCTTTTTAATCTATTCAGGCTTGGGTGCCGGAGACCGCCATGGTCGCGTGATCACGCTAGGACTGACTCGGTGGCAAGTCACATGCCACAGGAACAATAACTTAATATATGTACAAACATGCTGACGACTAGCACTGTCATACTATATATTAGCATTTAAGAGCATGGATAACATAAATTAGGGACTGCCAAATTAGAGAAGTTAAATAATTTTAACGTATTATATTCATTTGCTTCAAATTTGAAATCAGATCGGAATGCAGATAAAATTTAAATTTCATTTACTGTATTAATTCGTCTTTCTGCTAAGTATCCTCTTTCATTCACGCTTGGAAAATAGAGAAACAAGCAAATTTCGAACTGATAGTCTTTTTTGGCGCAAATATTAATGATCAATTAAATCATTCTGACAAAGTCTTGACCGTACACTATTTTCAAACAAAATTCGCCAAGTAAAAGACCAATTCTTTTCATGCCGAATAACCAATGGATGTTGTGGGAATTTTCCTAAAGTTTCGGACTGCTATCGTCCTTTGAAAAACATTTGGGACTGCTATCGACCTTTGAAAAATGGGTGATAATACGACAGCCAATTAGGGAGGAGAGCGATTGCTCTACCTGTTGTTCTCCAAAATACGCTAAGTGCGCAGATATTTTATAAATGATGCGATAGTCTGTTGAGTCCCTTAGCATGACCAGCCTCGTAGCCAGGCTCAAATTCAGACCCTGTCATTTAATAACCTCGTCACCAAAGCTCATTCACGTAAAAAACTTCTGCGGTTGCTTGATCGGGAAGTTGGCTGGCGAACGAATGTGAAAGCACACCTTTCGCATACCGCGATGAATAATCGAGACGGTGCTAGTAGACCGTATTTTCCATCGCCAGTTATTACTGTTCCAATATTAAACTTATCACGAAAGTTCTACCGTTGCTTATTATGTCCCAGTTTTTTTTGCCCTATCTGTCCCATCCTTTTCAATCTCTCGTGAGAGCACTTCAGTTGATTTTCACATTTTCTTGCCACGAAGCAATATAATTCTCCACGAATAGGCCCACAGATATATAATTTTTATTTGGCAATGAATAATTATTGCATTCATGAGGCTATTACGCCTTCATAACTGCACTGCATATGTTCTTCTTTATTCCTTCTCAGCTATGCATAATCTCCATCTTCAAAATTCTGATAGATTACGGTAATTTAGTTAAATTTTGGAATTTAAATAAAACTATTGTATAATATTTCACTGTCAATAATTACTATTGCTAATTATAATTTGCCAATTCTTCTAACGAGGTAGATGTTTCATTTCAGGGAAAAATGTTCAATGCAAAATATGCCAAGGAGTTCATTAATTCACCCGCTTGCGTAAACTTGAATAATGCCCGCTCTTAGCTCTGGCAAAACCGGTGTATTAAAACTGCGCCATTGGCGATGATTTTAATTAAATGGAAATAGGTTAACATAATGAGTTTACGTCAGGTAAAGAAAATATCAGGGTCGAATGGAAACGACCGAATATTTTAGAACTCTTCCTAATTCTACAAGGTCAGTCGTTTCAGGCTGCAATTGATGGTTTCCGGCGTAACTTTATGGAATCGATTCATATTGGAAATGAAAGAATGGTAACTTGTTGAATCCACAGAAAATTTATCAAGATACGACCCGGGTTTCGACGTTCAGCGCCAGTCGAAGATGACGTCGAACGTCGAAACAGGGGTCCTATCGTAATAATTTTTTTTTGAAATCACCAAGTTACCATTCTTTCATTTCCGTTCAGGCTGGTGAAATACATTATAATGTGATGATTATGCGAGAAAGATTCTGCATATCGCATAATGTTATCGCTTAACTGCCGATACTTTTGCTTGCTAGCACTCTATGGTATTTTGTAGGGGGAGCTGAGGTGTCACAGGTTTGTGTACAAATTTTTATGTTTTGATTGTTTTGTTTTGTTTGATTTTTGTTTTATTGATTTGATTGTTTTGTTTTATTATTCCTTGGAAAACCTGACGGCGTGCTGAAAGTAACCCATCGGGATTTCAAAAATACGCGGAATTGGTTTCTAACGTTTCTTCAAAATTCACCCTTGGTTTTATTCTGTACCTCTTCCCACATATGGTTCATTGAATTATGGTCTTCATTATTTATAGTTTACATCACGCTTCCGATTGTGTCCGCTGGGTTTCCCTGCGATTCTTGTGTCGTCTTTGGATAACTCTCGTAGCTGTAATTCTAAACCGACCTTGATGTAGTTTAGGTTGTTGGATTGGGTTTTGTTTGGAGTTACAAAATGTTTATTTGCTAGTTGTGTCCATCCAAAAACCTACCTTAACCGGTAGATTACCTAAATAAAAATTCAAGTGTTACTATTTGTATCCATTTTATTTTCATCATTTCTAAAGGTCACCCGTAAGGAAAAATGAAGCATCTCACTAATCTTCGTTATTTTCTTCCGACTGCATTCGAAGGTGGTGTGTAGGATAATGTGCGTTTGCCAATTAAAAGTGCTTTCATCACCAAAGATTCACCATCAATTATCGGTTAGGCGCAATTTTGTTCTCGTCCCACTCCTCTCTCGAATATTTACGAATGCCAAGTACTCGCTCGTGGTCGGTTGTGAGCTCGGCTGTCACTTAATGGTCTTCTTGTAACCTTATGCTTTTGCTTCACCTGTTCTGTACCACCCGCCCTCTGTCGATAGCTTCATTCCTATTCAAAGTAAGGTAAGACTCCTGTGTACTCACGTACTACCACTAGTTGCGAAAAAACTCCACGACTATGCACAAATTTCCCTGAATTCGTCATAGTGACTCAAACTCCCAACCCTTGGGGAAGATTCAATCGGGGAATACAAGATGCAATTAATATCTTTGGTCCTATATCTTTTAAACTCTTATTAATATCTTTTGTCCAAAATAGTGTCCTACATTATATACTAGTATATTATCAGAAAACAATATAAACCTCGTGTTTGAGGTGTTTCATTTTTAATAAAAACATATATTAATTGAATGAAATGTTGATTATATTTTTCACCATTATGATCATTTGGTGTATAAGTGGCAGATATTGCAGAGGTCTTGAAGAATGATTTACGAAAATTAATCCAGAGTGCCGCTTACTAGGTTATTTATGATGATATCCATTTGTAAAAGTGAATTTTCTTTTTCCTCGCCAAAAATTATCCCTCTCCTCCACCTTGGATGAAGCTTGTATGCACACACACTTCATGTTTGGGGCGATAACGTGGCATTCACTGACAGTGGTCGGGTACTAATTCTCAATCGGTAAAATGCAGGAAATGTCCCTACTAAATCGCAAATGTGCACGCTGCTCCTGAGACGCCTAGCACCTTAGAATCAGTCGCCTCGTGCGTAGGCGCATCTGTTACAGCGGTTCCTCCAGAGCTGGAAACATTATTTTTAAAGTCCTTTTCTGGAGCGTCACCAAAACATCCTACGATTTCTACTAAATTACGTCAGTGTTATCGAATCCCTCCCGTTTTAACGGCATCTTATTTCTTGGGATGCTGCGAAAAGAAAAACAGACGAGAGCAAATGAGAGCCGTAAACAGCATATGTTTGATGGGTATCATTGTATTTTGGGCGAAACATTCGCGTAGGGAGAGTGCTGGATGAGGCGATGGACGAACCACTCTCCACCGTGTCATTTCACCCGCCGACTCGAAACTTTTCATGCTGAATCAGTCAATCGAAATTCATTGGTCATTACCATGGAGGGATCCGGCCAATAATGTGCCTACTAACTTGTAACACGTCCGTTGTTTCGAACAATGTCCGCAGCCCAACTCGCTGCCGCCAGTTTCACGTGTCAAGACGCGCACAACATCTTTGACCGAAGTCTCACCTTCAAAGCGATAAGTATCTGCAATCGAACACTCATTCACTCATCGGCTCACTACCATAATAAGTATATGGCTCACCAAGGGAGAATTTCCATTCATCGTACGGGCGCGTACGTCCAAAGGTTTGGCAATGACAGGAGTTTCAAATGAGTGTTGTGGCAGTTAGGACTCGTTAATCATAATTATCCTCGTGGTAACTTCCGCTGGCGCCAAAGCGCTGATGGAGTTGCGCACCAGTGTGGGAGTGCCTTCGTTAATTCGATGTGAAGCTAGCTTTTGGTGTCGTCAACCCTGACGCAAGTCCTTTCCCAAATTACCGGGAGGGCCCTGGCAGCCCTTTACAGTGATATTTCTCGCAAATATAATTTTTCAAATCTGTACCGAGCGTGAGGAATTGGGGATGCTGGGAGGAAGGGAAGGGTAATACGGCAACGACCGCAAAACGTTGAGGCGTACCTCTCCATCAACAATAGTATTTCCTTCCTGGTTTCGCAGATTTTGACTGGCTGCCACCGACGATAGTTTTGGACTTCACCAATCATATCTCTAACGGGCCACTTGATATACAATATTATTCCCTGTAGCGTCCCTTTCAAAGGATTGGAATTATTGAAACTTGAAAAAAATCACATAAACATTATTATGTTACTCAAACAGCAACTTTTAAATAAAAATGGGGCCTTGAGGATTGATTTTCAACAATTTTGCTTTTCTTGGTTTTTCAATTGTTGTAGTTAACTGTGTGGGACATGAAATATGAGTATAGCGCTGGGTTACTGGCCGGAGGCCACGGGTATGATTTCAGATGAATTTTCAGCTTCACCCAAGCTGTTTGATTTTTCGAGTACTAGATCCTCCCGAGAAACCAAATGTAGCAGTGGGAAAGAAACTGGTCCACTTACCCTGACTTTGAGATGCCGTTGGACCTAGTACTGGGTGAACTGGGAAGTTTGAGAGTTGAGGGAAGCCTCAACTATCAAACCAACCTTCGGGTTGGTTACTGTAGCTGGCAGTCAAATACGCAAACTAAAGTCACCAGTATCTTTCTCAATGCAATAAATGCAATAAGCCTCTTACGTCCGTTTGTAAAATGTGGATCCAGCAGAGGCACTCCAATATTCACGCGGTTTTAATAGTGCGGATGGGAGATACGTGCCTCTTAATCGCGTCGGACTCGAAGGGGAAAGGGAATTGCCATCACGCGACATTTTGCATTTTTGCCTTATCTTCAGCACGTCGCAGGCAACGCTTCTGTCACAAAAAAGTATTAAAAGTCACAAAATTTCGCAGAGAGCTAGGCAAAAGGGAGTTAAAATTTATCCTAAAAATCATGGCACCATTGATGCCCATAAGTCCTCATTTATAATTAAATACCAGCTCTGAGATTCTCGTAGAAGTCGTAAGAATTAGAATATCCCGTATGATTTTCAAGTCAGTCCAATTTCTTACGCGTGCTTTGGGTCAATCCTTTATCAACGGCTTAGCTAACCCACCTGGTCGCAAAAAGGGAAAGTATTGCAGAAACATTAAATTGGAACTGTAATATCATTGCATTAGTTTTATTTTTTAGAATAAAGTTGACCATGCACCTAGTTTTTAAAACTTGATCACCATTCCCTAAGCTTCTTTATGCGCAAATTTAATTTATATTATTTTAACAAAGTGGTCGCACAGGACGTAATTCATAATTAGCTTGTCCAGACATTTGACTCATCTTCCAAACACGCTTGTCATAGCGTGTTGACGTTCTCTAACACCGGAGTCTGGGATAGAAAACACAAATAAATGTTTTGATTCAATACGAAGCGCTTTTTAATTAATGAAAATTTGAAATGAGAACAAGGAAGACATTTTGGGCAATATTTGCTAGAGATCATAGCCTATTTTTATCGAAAAAACTATATCTTGACCCAGCATAAGGGATTATAGGATTAAAACGAAGAATAAGCGACAGGATCTAGGACTTATCATGATCGTTGAAGTAAATATTGCTGGCGGTGCCTTCACAGAAGAATTGTGATCTGTTTACTGAAGATAAAAGTAAATATAATGTTTATTTTGGGTTTTAAAAAAATATATACATGACCTCTAAAAATTATATCTATTCATGATTAGATTCCGGAGAGCTGTTGTTCTCAGCCATTAATTTTTTTCGTCGATTAATATTTGTGGTGTTGGCTTCGAATCACCTCTGCTGTGCTTTGGAGTACTGCAGATTAAAGAAAAGCTTACTGTACAGTGATGCCTCCACTTTTTATGGCGTTCCATTTTCTCAAGCAGAATTTCTGCAACTTTGCTTTAATATTTTGTACATGGAAATTTGTATCAGTCCGCGCATAAAATTTAAGCTGAATTAAATTAGATTTGTTGCGGTTTGTACAAAATGTTGTTAAGCGAAAGATATTTCGATAACTGATGTCAATATAATTTCTAAGCCAGATTATAAATGGCTTTCTTGAGATAATAAATCGGCGGCTCCACGTATTTTGTGCTTATTTATATTACCATAAATATAACAGAATGGTCGTGTAATATTCTGAGAATGTGAGCAGTAGTATCTTATGCGAGTCTAAATGGTTTGTCTTATGCACCGGGGCATGGCTTACGTTGTGGATTATATCCAAACCTTCGTCTCCCTAGTTCGACGAACACCCAAAGTTGCATATCCACTGCCTTAAATATATTGAGTAAAAACTCCCTCATAACCTGTTTTCATCCTGCTTCATGACTGGACTATCGTATTCGGCCCGAAAATTGTTGGCGTGGCGAGCATTTTCGACCGAACTGAATCGCAGAGTAACACACCGTAGTTCTTTTTACCATTAGGGACCTTTTGGCCCGTGACATTCTGTGACGGGACCAAAATATCAATACGAAATTTCTTTTTCAAATGTTTGCTCAAGCCGTTGGTATCGACTTAAAGAGTTAGGTATACGGGATATCAGAGCTGGAGTTCTGTTTTCCGGTTTATTGACCTTAAGGAAGATTAAATAGGGGTGTTCAATGTCAAATCTAAATATATCACGTTGATGACATGTCTCGTCCAAAATCATTTTTCCGAAACGGGAAAACTTTGTTTTATAACCATGCCAATGCCCTTAAGCCTATTATTATAACGTAAGTGCCTTTTTGAGGATATGCTCCTAAAATAAAAATCTGATCGGTTCGTATTGATTCTACATCTACATAAATACCCTGCGAGCCACCAAAAAAGGTGTGTGGCATGGGGTGTAGCACCAGGAGGAAAGGGTAAGGGATGAGGGGGTTGGGGTTTTTCAAATAGGTGGGGGGAACCTGTAACAACATATAAAAATTATATATTTTTTATTATATCCACGCGCAGTCCTTAACTTGTACGTTAATACTTATTGTGTTGAACTGACTCCTGGGGGATTTCGACTACAAGCATTCTGGTCTCTTATCGTTCTAGGAAAAAATGACATTTTAAACCTGTTAGTCTTTCAGTCTATCTCTCTAATCTTATATTCGTGATCCCTCCGACCGTACCGACACGTTGGGGTTCGTATTATATTCTTGATGTCATCGGAAAAGGGCCTATCTTTAAATGTTTTTAATAAGTTTAATCAAAATTGTAAACGCCGCTGCGTAAGAGAATCCCAACCTAAATTTTCTAGAAAAGTAGATACGCTGCTGCGTTGGTCATAACAATGAATGACAAATCTAGCCCCCCTCCGCTGAACTCGATCTAATTCCGAAATCAAATTTATATTTTGAGGATCCCATATACTGGCAGCATACTCTAGGTGGTCACTCTTCTCACAAATCCCAATTTTTTATTGATTGATGATTTATTGATTAATTTTACCTACCTTACATGCCCAGAATGACGTCATTTTCTTTGTATTTTTTAAGGGACGACCTAATCTGGTTCTAAAAACGAAGAATCAAATAAAAATCAAATTTGAAATTTTTACTCATCTCAGATAAATAACTCAACAAGGATGAATTACAAAGGAATTCTATTCTCTCTTTCTTGCATAGTGTCATTTTCATTGCAAGACTCCCTCATCCTGTACCATGAAAAACATGCAAGAATGCTGAAGGAAAACAATTGCTTCGAATTACTCAGCTGAATTGGTATACTTTGGTATCCAATTTGCATCAAGCAGCTAGTAATCATGTTTACCCTTGCTATGGTGTTAATTTATCCCCTTGCCAATTAATCTCTTCCCAAGTTTCAAAAGATTTCCAGTTCTTTTAGCCTTTCGCCTTCCCCTTATGTGAAATTACCTTCCTCATACGATACTCACTTTCTGTCGTAATCAAGATTCGATGCGCACACCGATTGAAATGCACTAATGCGAACGCGAACTGAGGTGGTCAAAGAGAGTTACGTCCAATATTTTTGTGGGCGTCAGGTTGATGCATTCCGCTGGAAAAAATGTACAGTGCCATTAAAATTGCCCTCCTGTAAATAAAATATAGTGCTAATGTTTTAAGTTGTTGGCATGGTAAATACGTTTTCTCAGCGCGGTGTGGCTCACGACTGTGTCAGCATTTATCGTCCGTGCATAATTGAAGGTCATCCGTAAACACATCACCGTGAACATGTCCTTACTTTTGACGCCGGTTGAAATCTTTTCCATTGATACTCCTTCGTTATAGCCACACAATGCCCCGTCGGTTGCAGCAAGGACGAGAGATAGGCGGATGGTAGGGTATCAGCCTAATCTCTCTCCACAACTATCAGTTTATTCATGAATTTGAATATATTTAACTAATTTACACATAAACTCCTACATCTACACGCATTCATACTATAAAGTTATACAATAATTGACATAATCATTAAATATTTGTAACATGCGGTTTTATCTTGGCCGATTTTGTTATGAATTCCGTTATCACTTGGTTATGAATAAGACAGAATTCAGTTAACTTGCAAAAATCTCACGCTTCAGGGTTTCGTTAGAGACCAAATAATATGAATCCGCAAAGTTTATTTCGTTGTTTTCAATGGCTGGATGCGTCAATAGCCTTTCTCAAACTGGGATGCGTGGACCACCTGGAGGTTCCCGATTTTTGTTTGGCATTTGAAAAATATTTTTCAATTTATTACACTGTTCATCACTTTGGTTATCAGTCAGTTTTTACCGGCGGAACGTTAGAGTAAAATAAAAAAAAATTAAATGTATCTACGTGCAAATAAAAAACAGTGAAGCATGAATCTTTGGTGAAATTAAACCGTGCACGGTCGACATGGCCGAATGGTTGTTGGGCGAAGATTCAACTGTGGGAATTATACCAAGCGTGCCACTTTTCAACGGCGCAGTGGCCCGTCGCATCCAAGAATAAGCAGAAAATGTTGAAACGGAATTGATATTCCTTTTACAAAATCGTCCCTTCGCTCTTCAAACGGACGAATCAACTGATGTGAAAAGGTCTGCTGTTGTGCTTGTACTGCCCCGATAACCACGGCGTAAGATCTGTGGGTAACTCCGAAAACTTCAAAAGACTATTCAAGGACCCTCGACTAAAAGGGAGTGAGAAATATCGTCCTAGAGAGTAGAGTCCTCGCAAGTTACGTGAAGTCTTGCGCGAATTCCGGTGATGTGGGCACCCACAGCGAGACTCGGGATGTTTAATTTTCGTGCCAGCTCTCAGATCTGGAAAATCTCAAGTGTCAGATCTTAAAAAATATTCCCCCTCTGGCCTCAATATAGTATGGTTATTTTTCAAACGCCCTTAGCACGAGGTGAGTTCAACCCTCTTAGAATTCGTGCTTCCCCTCGTGACCTCGCAGTGAGCACGCAGTATACCCTGTTCTCACAAATCCGAGAGTGCTGCCGTGGAAATTTAAGATGATCACGCACAATTCTGTCGATGTAGACGCGACGTGATATATTATTTCATTCACAACATGGGTAAAGTGTTTGGGGGGCGTTTGGAACACATTGGCCGGATGCAATTCATATTACGAGTACACCTACTTAATGGTCCAGGATGTCCCATTGCCTATCAACTGAAATAGCTGTCGCACTGACCAAACCCTGTACTCTGAAGAGGTAAAGCCTTATTCCATCATCAGTTGCAAATAGCGCTTCAAAAAAAATCCATGCGCGGCGGATACAAACCAGTCCGATCAAAGAGAGGCATTTGTTGATGGATCGGAGCCAACGGCATAATCGCTTCTTAAATGAAAGTATTCGTCCTTGACAAATTCCTTCCATGTTAATCGTGTGGTGGTAGCAATCTGGTTTATATGGAAGTCACGCACTTGAGTGCGTATTACGTATTTTGAAAAGGGCGGGGCCTTTGCCACGCTGTTTTGACTCGGCGGTCAAGGTTTTGAGGTCGGTCGAGGTCCGTGGGATTCCCTGCACAACTCGGGAGAGGGAAAATACGCCTCGTTCCGTAAAACCACATTCCTTTGGGATTTCAAACTCGACGCTCCTGAATGACACCGAAGGGACAGCGAAAGATAAGAATAATCTCCGTGAATGTGTTCATGTTTTCCTTTCCGTTTTCAGAATCGGGTAAAAACTGGAGAATGTTTATGTAGACTGTTTTTTATGAAACATAATAAGAAAATCATCGGTGAAAATAATAAAGATGAAATCGAAAGAGAAATTTCTGTTTCCTGTTAGTTTAGCAAAATGCGTGCAGAATTTGGTTGAGGCTCGAGATGAAAAGGAATATTGAATTTAACGCCAGATGGAAAATATTGGAAACATTCTAAGGCGAGAGTGGTTCATACCGGCAGGGCATACAGTAAATGGTTCGCGAGTCAATTAAATTCCCCTTTGGAATCATGAATGTGCTATTAGTCGAATGGAATATCGGGTTAAAAGGTTTTGAGTAATCGTTTCCCCGCGAATAGTGGGTGACATTCTAAGGTTTCCAATCAGTATGGAACTCTTTTAGGCACATTCACATTCGCTATTCCTCCCCATTGGTAATTGCACCCCCTGCCATACATCGTTGGGAATCTCGCAGGGCATGGCATCGTTGGCGTTCAGTATAAAAACCTTTTAATTTTTTAAAATTTACTTGGAAAACTTGTTGTCTAAATTTAAATATACAAGGAACGTAGCTACGGTCGTGAATCAATGTAAACAAAAAATACCGGGACCGTAAACTTACACCAAGTTTACGGTCCCGGTATTTTTTGTTTACATTGTTGTCTAAAGTTCTGGGTTGTAGGTACAAGTTATGTAGATACTGCGCTCTCAGATCTACGACTTGTATTTTCATTTGGAAACAGCATCATTTGGTTCAAACAAGACCAGACAGCATCGAAATTCAGTGATCTGGAACATTTAAAATTGTGCGCGACGCATGCATCTCCTACCAAAAGTGACTTGAGCTGGTCTCCAGCATCAGTTACCCACCACCTGTGCGACAGATAACACGAGTACCAATTACAAATGACGCAGAGCATTGGGTTTTAAGCCAATCGAAATTTCTGTAAGAGCAATCCACTGCTCTCCAGCTTCTATAATTATCGAGATTTCCTCCGATTTGTTCAAGATATGTCAATGATACTTTCCTCCATTTTCCTTCGAATTTAACTCGAAATCTTAGAATTGGAATTTTTTTAATTAGATTTTTCGCTTTTAGATCTTGGAGTCCCACCTAAAATGATTCAGATCGACGGAGAGAAATATTGGATTCAGATTGATTCGAGGCTGATGTGCTGATATTCCGTGCCGTAATTCACTTTCGGAATGCAGTTCGAAAGGATGGTCAATTTTTCATAGGCCTTCTATAGATTTGCCCGAAATCACTGTACATAGATACCAGAGGTACATAGATACACGCGTTTCCAAAGCTGACTAGCCGGGAAAGTCGCTGTCGCGAATCCTCTCTAGAAATACTTAATAATAAAACACGTAAAATGGACTTATGATAATAATGACAATTTAGGAGTCTGAATAATATTTTTCTCATTCAATTTATGAATTTTAAGCAAATTAATTGAATGGATGTTAAATTGAAGCTATCCCTCAAATACAAGCACTTTACTATTAAGTGCTTGTATATGCTATTATAAGTTCTATTTTCTTAAAAATGATGATATGCGGTCTCTATAAACCAGTCGTATATGTGTGTAACCTTCCTCAAGAAAAGTGACGATATGGAAGAAATAATTAAATGAAATGGGACACATAGGTTTGGAATTCAATGTTTGGATTAAAAATTCGAAACATTTTATGATGCATCTTTAAATCCAGTTAACGTGGACCCGTCTTATCTCTGATCCCTAAATCAGGAGCAACCCCAAATCATCTTAACGTGAAGATCGCCGACAAGTCCGATTTGGTAAACAATTCAAACGTTTTGTTAGTAAACGCGAATATGTTTACCGTAGCAACTCCGTCTTTAAGTCAACGAGCCCTCTAACTTTAGGCGGCTTTGGGTTTAATTAGCGATGGTAAAATGGTTTTTGGCTTGAATCTTCGTGCCGAGTCAGAACGTCGTAAAGCGCAGCTAACCTAAAGATAACCCCGTTAGGCGTTTGCCGCAGTTAGCCGGAGTTAACATGAAATTTGATGAAACATCATAAAACCGGGCCTTAACGTGATAGTGTATGAAGCGAACGGTAACTATGGGAAGAATCAACCCCAACCGTACTCTTATAGACGGGGATTAATTTCCAGTGTTAACGTGATAGTGTTAACCGAGGAATACAATTACCGGAATGGTAAATAATAGGTACGCCAAAGTGACGATCTGGAACACCGATTCCTCCTTTGAAATTAGTAGACACAAAAAGAGACACTTATGGTGCTTAATTCATTTACTTCAAGTATAAATATCTGTTCTTGAAACACGAAGCTCCTCCCGTGACATGGTTTCGACCCGGCGAATCACCGAGGTACGTGAATCCCGAACCCCGCTTGTGGTGTAGTGCGTGGAGTGAACTTCAAGTGCATTAATTTAGAGCGTTCGTTGAATTCCGCGCTCATTGGCACATTTCGTTAAGAACAGATTTACTATTGCCGCCGGGATTCACTTTACCCTTTCCCTACATGCTAAGGAACCAAAAGTCAATCACATATCGCCCATGGTGCAAATGATCTCAGCTGTCAGTCGCCTCCCATGTATCATAACTAACTGTGACCGGCCGGCAAGTGGAAGAAGCACGCGATACTCCATTTTTGTAGGGAGTCCCGATCACAACAGCAGTCAAGGTCAAGTGCATTTCAAAACCAAGACGCGAGGAATATCGACTGGGGTGGATGTTGAAAGAGGGAAAAGGAGAACTTTCATTTTCTCCTCGTCTGCCACACGTTTCTCCACACCCACCGCGTCGTTTCAAAGGAGTGTTCGTGCATGTGGACCTGGCTTCCTGACCCATTAATGAGCGTCCTTCCCCTGTTCCCCGTCGCCGCCAAACCCCTTCCCTCACCCCACCCCCATCGCGTCCGCATTGACCGACAGACGCTGCTGCTCTGCAGGGAGGCCACGTGTGGTGCGGCTAAGGGCGCGTCACCGTCTGCCTACTGCAGCGGTTCATTTCCCATGCGCGCGCGCATGTGCGGATCACTAGTCGGAGCGCCAGTTTTGAATCGAGGAAGCAAAGCAGAGGGCATAGGCGTGAAAAAAAACACTTTCGATCTCTTTTGCGCAAAGGCGTGACAATGAAACATGTGTCCTAAACCTAAACCTGTTCTCAAGGTCGATTTTGGATGATAATCACTTGTCGTGCACAGAATTGTTTCCTCTTGATCGTTACTTTTCCTACTTGTGATATTTTTCCACAGTTGTCAACCCGAAAGCTGGTTTGATAGTTTGGGATAGAGTTCACCTAATTCAAAGTCAAACGGTGTGCAGAATTTACACATCAGGGTTTGGGAGAGGTTCCTGTCCCTGTGCTATGGTTTTCCAAAAAGATATGGTTCCCGAAAAATCACATTGCTTGGGTAAAGCCGAGGAAGTTCAGAGGTTTTACGCGGAATCGAATCCAGGCTCTTCGGCCAGGTACCCAGGGCTCTACCCACTCAACTAACCATTCCCTTGTAACGTTAACTAAATTATTTAAATGGGAATACTGATTACTACGTTACTATATAGATACCAGTTTCAACGCCTCCTAGTAAGTTTCCAGGGCAGTTTTCGTTGTATTTAAAGGTTTCATTCTCGCAAAAAGGAAATTTTTATAGCATGACTCCTTTCGTGCAGCTACATCCTCTTGAATATACGACCAAAATATCACAGTAGTTAAAAATGAAAGACAAAAACGCAAATTGATTTTTTTACTTGATCACTTTTTTATTATTATTAGGTAATCTACCGGTTAAGGTAGGTTTTTTTGGATGGACGCAACTATCAAATAAACATTTTGTAACTTCAAACAAAATCCAATCCAGCTACCTACTCTACATCAGTTCTCTCTTCATCTCTGTGTACTTCTTTCCTCCCTTCGTCCCATCTAATCCCCATTCTGTTCCTGTCCTTTCTTCGTTTGCTCAACATTCTCCCCTCTATTACCTTCTTCAACATTCCACTACCACTCAATACGCCTTCCATCCATTTTTCCTGCATCCATAGGATTTCTCTCAATAAACCCCCACCATCTCCAGTACTTCCTCATTTGTTTTCCTTTCGGTCCATGTCACGTTCTCCACACACACATTTCAAAAGCCTCCACTCTACGTTTGTCCTCCTGCTTCAGTGACCACTTTTCCGCACCGTACGATAGCTACGCTCCATATCAGAGTTTTTACGAGCCTTGTCTTAACATCCCTACTCAACGTCCCCGTCATCAACTTCCTCCTCCTTGAGAAAGCCTCCTTGCCTAGCTCAATTCTTCCCCTTACGTCCCCACTACTTTGACCGAATTGGTCCAAAACACTTCCGAGATATGTAAACTGTTCTACCTGCTCTATTTTTCCCCGCCTATTTTAATATTTAGCTTAGCCTTTTTCTATCTGGAAAATCGCATAACCTTTGTTTTATTAATATTGATTCCCTTCCCATATCTATTGCACCGAACCTCCAATTCACTCAACAATACTTGCAACCACTTGGCTGACTGAGCAACTAATGCTTGGTCATCAGCAAACCTTGCCGATTTTACGAATTCCCCTCCGACTTTCATTCCTACCTCCAGTTCTTCCCATGCCTCTTTAATCATTTCCTCTACATATACGTTGAACAGCACCGGTGGCAATCTTTTCATATGATTGTAATCTATTACATCTCTGTGGATAATTATGCTTATAAGCGATGACTTGAAAAAACTGATATTTTTGTGTGTGGTCGTACTCAATGCAATTATTCTCCCAGTATTTATCTTTACTTGTGCTATTATAACGGAAAATTGCCACTCAATCCCAATTGCTTTGCTTCTAATATACGAGCCGTGTTCATAAAGTAAGGCCCGTTTGGTCACAGGAAAAAATATACTCATATGAAACACATTTTATTGGCACTTTTAGTTAGCTACAAACCTACTTCACTTATCTACATAATCGCCGTTCACTTCTAAGCATTTTTCGTACCGCTGCACCAGCTTCTTTAACCCCTCTGCATAGAAACTCGCCGCCTGAGGGTTGAACCAATCGACAACGCCATTCTTGAGTTCATCTTCGGTTTCGAAACGTTGTCCACCGAACCACTGTTTCAAGTGCAAGAAGAGGAAGTAGTCGCTGGGTGTAAGGTCAGGACTGTACGGTGGGTGGTTTAAAGAGTTCCCAACGACCCAAAAACTCTCGTCCACTGGACATTCTTTGCTCTTTGTGGTAGTCGGTGAGCATGTTTCGTACCGCTGCACCAGCTTCTTTAACCCCTCTGCATAGAAACTCGCCGCCTGAGGGTTGAACCAATCGACAACGCCATTCTTGAGTTCCTCTTCGGTTTCGAAACGTTGTCCACCGAACCACTGTTTCAAGTGCAAGAAGAGGAAGTAGTCGCTGGGTGTAAGGTCAGGACTGTACGGTGGGTGGTTTAAAGAGTTCCCAACGACCCAAAAACTCTCGTCCACTGGACATTCTTTGCTCTTTGTGGTGGTCGGTGAGCATTTTCGGTGCCCACCTTGCACGCAATGTGTGGTATCCGAGGTTTTCCGTAACAATATTGTGGACAGTAGTGCGTCCAAGTTGAGGAAATCGTTCAGCCAGGCCATTAATTGTCAATCGACGATCACATCGCAGTTTTTGTTCCACTTGCGAAACAATTTCATCGGTCAGAATACTGGGCCTACCACTTCGCTCTTCATCATGGACATTTTTTCGTCCATTTTTAAAATCACAGCACCATTGTCTAACCTTTCCTTCACTCATAACTGTAGGTTTATAAACTAGACATAATTCCCGATGAATTTCAGCAGCCGACAATCCTTTTGCATACAAGAATCGTATGACAGAACGCACTTCACAGCTGGCGGGATCAACGATTGTCGCGGACATTGTTGTTTGCATGCACGGACAAGCAAACGACTTCTGAAACAAAACAAATGCTGCTATAACTTCTCAATGAATCAGTTGATGGCGCTGCAGGAGCAAAACTGTGTTCTGAAGCGCCAATATTTAAATATAAGCAAACGGTACTTACTTTAAGAATACGCCTCGTACCTTCCCGATCACCGTTTGACCTAGTATCCATGGGGCATTGAGACGAAGCCTGTGCTAAACCTCAACAGTCTTCGCAGAACGTAACCCGTTCATTAAGTCGATCGTTAGTGGGTCATTCACCATACTCCGTGATTGACATCATTATATGTAGTCAACCGATTGGAGCTAGGTTTCGGTCAGATCCTAACAACCATACATTAGGATAACATTGCCCCATGCCGTCGCTTGCATATTCTAGCCTGAATTTTTGTTTACCTTCCATATATTTTTCCTCCATTCATCGTAGTCATTTCCAGCTTTCTTTCTGTTTAAAATCCGTAGTCTTTTCCTTTTTCTTCTTCACTCGCCTAAAATTCTCAATTCAAGATCCCACTTCTCATCTCCAGCAACCACCCATCTCTCTTTTTCACTCTTTTTCCATCCAATTTCACCTATTTATTTCCTCTCTCCGTCCAATATTGTTGTTTTTTTCCTCTCCGTTCATTTTATAATCAATACGGAAAAGTACTTGTATACAGCGTATGCCGGTTCTCTTGTCTGTTACATCAGATTCGTGAATCAGGCAGCCTTAAGGTTCGTATTAAAGTCTTTATTGATATTTTTTCTACCTATTTCCCAATCGTTCGTGCAAACCGATCTCTACTCATTACCGATTTTTCCTCTACCAATAGAATTCATCAATTGATGTCCCTAATGACGCGTGGTAAATGATTTCAATGGCGAGTTTGGAATGCGCTTCGGAGTGTTATTATTAGAGTATGTGCGTTTCCGTTGCCGTACGCACTGTGGGGAGGGCAGCGATGGGCACATTGCAGTGGGTTCAGGAAACCCTGCGGCAATTTCTTCTCTTTCACATTTCAAAATTCTAATAATAGGAGAGCAAGGATTCCAATCGCACTGTTTCGGGAGAAGTTTGCCGAAAATATTTTTTTTTCGTTGTTAAAAATATTTATTTCGCTTCTAAATAGATTATATCAGTGGTGAAACGGATGTGTTTCGACTGTTTGATACTTTGTTTAAATAAAAAAAGCGCAATCGGGAAGAGAAGAGTTTCCTCGAATCCTTTGGGGCTCCATTTGCGACCCGTGTCCCTCCGTTGGGCTTCTCTTCGGTTGCTAATTGCGGAGAATGGATGGCAATCGCGGTTTCGTCGACTCGAGACTTTTTTTTTCAGATGTCATTCTCAGTTCAGGCAGCGTGCCATTCGCTGAGCCTTTGCTCTTCTCCCGCTGCGTGAGATCCCGCGGCGGCAGCGCAAATAGGTCGCGGGAAAACTGCATACGGTGAAAGTATGAGAACGTCCATGTGAATGGATGAACATCGCTGGCCGCCACCCCTAAAGGACGGCAACGGGAATGGAAATGAACGGCGGGAGAGGGAGTGTTTGAAATGGTGCGGTGGCTATTTCACTGACTTCCCACATCGAGGGTCCGGATTCGTAATCCGGTAGTGTATGATTTTTCTGTAGCATTCGGAGCATTAGTGTGAAGAACACGTCACTGTCTGTCGGAAAGGACGTCCAACTTATTGGGTCAATCGCTCAAAGTGGTCGAAGCAAAATTCCTACACTGTGAGTCTCCCTATCATTTCTGTGCTCTCCGAATTCTTGCTTCCCTTAAGTACTTATGGGCAGAATGGGCTGTTCCCCTGGTAACCCGCTACCAGATCCTTTAATTTATTATTAGCAGTAGTCGACCGAGTTACGATAGGTTTTTGGTGAACCCTGTCACTGCGCCCTACTGTGATCTTAATCCTTAAATGACATGGCACAAAGTATCCTTAAATCCGCAAGTACAAATTGCAAGAACCATTTCTTTAGCTCTGTATACTTTCTACCTCCCTTAGTTCCATCTAATACCTATTTTTTTCTTTCCTACTAGATCACCTAACAGGAAAAAAAACACCGATAATTGCGTAGTTTCCGATTTGACATGATGGAACTGAATAATAATGACCGAATTTGAGCATTTTTCCAATGATGAAAAATATATTATCGATCAGTTTTCGAGGTACTTCTTCATCTTCAGACTTGAAGCCGAAACAGCGCCTGAAGATGGGGAAATTTCGTCGAAACCTGGTCGATAATAAATTTTAACTGGTGGTGAAGTTCTGTGATGGAAGTGGTAGTACATTGGGCAGAGCATTGGACTACTGACATTTAGGCTCGGGTTCAATTCCCGGAGAAGTCACTGCACACCCTTGGCTTCATCCAAAGCTGTGTGATTTTTCGGGAAATAGATATTCCTGGGAAACCATAGGCGTCGCATGTAAAGAACTGCCCCCCCACCCCAAATCAAGATGTGTGAATTACACGCACCGCTCGGCTTATTACTGTAAGGGCTCTACCCTCACCAATCAAACCAACAATCGGGTTGATAAATGTAGTTAAAAGGGCTATTATTTGGTCATTAATACGACGGGTAATCCTAATGGTCGATTCGATCGGAGATGCTAGAGCTCACCACATGAATAATCACGGAACAATGATGTTTTATAACTAAATAAGTATAACGGTTTGTATCACGGAAACCCATTTGTAATCTGTGAAAATTTCAAGTTAGACTCTAGCGATTCCTTGCTATCGCTAAGTAAAATTGTCGAGACAAAATTAATCACGTTCTTAATTCCAAAAGTCGGTGTCCAATGGCGAATAGTTGTCTAAATCCAAATGGTTTTAGACAGATTGTCCGGATATGGTCCCACTTCTCTTGGTACAAAATGCTATAGCGTGATAATAAATTGACTTTTTATATATTAGGCATAATCTTGGTTCCGTTACTTTATACGTAATCGAAAATACCGAAACTTAAGTCGTGATAAATAAGTTTCTGTGTGAAATAATCTTATTTTAACAAATGAGCAATTCCACAAAGTTACGCCTGAAGCTATAAATTTCAGAAGTCGTACAGTTTTTGAAACTCATACTTTCCAGGAAACGGAACGCGTTATCTTCCCTTCTACCTCCTCATCATTGGTAATACAACGATTAAAAATTAGTTACGGAAGGTCCGTAACTATCCAATTAATAGCGTGTTATCATGAGCAAGATAGTTATAGTTTTCCATCGACTTCCTTAAATAGTGTTATTTTATTTGGCTTAACTGGAATTTAAATGGCTGAGATGAGACCCTTTTTCAGCAGCTTCACTGAGGAACAGACGCTGCGCGGACTTCATTTCGTCTACCTACTACTCTAAGGGCTAATGTGGGCATGGGTGGACACGGCGACTTCAAATGAATATAACTCGGCAATATTTGCAGAAAGGTTTCGTGCCAAGTTTTTGTTCAAGGAATATCTCTCTGACGTCGGGTGAAGCCGCCTCCTGTCTAACGCCGAAGGTCGTGCCCACCGATTCGTTCACTGTCGTCTGGGATTGAAGGCAACTTCCGGGGCTCGGATTGAATTTTAGTAGCTGTTTGGTGCTTTGCCATACTTCCTGTTGTTATCCCCTCGGAGTCAATACGATTATTGAGATCGACCCGGGATCCAGGCTCGTTTTGACCGCGACTTAGTTGGCGCGCAAGGTCCTCGTGACTTCCCCTTTGCTCGAGGGTTCTGTTTACAATAACTCAAATAACATTTTTCTGGAGGGAAACATTCCATCGCGGTGAGGGTACAACACCGTAATGAGGTTCCCGCACGTTATTTATCTATGGACTTGGTAGTTCAAAATTAGATCTTAATTATAATTATCCTCATGAAAGGTACTCTCGTTTGAAGGTCGAGCATAAGCTTGCGAGTAAAAATTAAACGATAGAGACCCTAATTTTAGCCGACGCTTTCAAGGATAGCAGTTTTTATGCCAGACTTTAGAGACTTATGCCTACCTAAGATATATTTTCGAACCGATGCCTCCCAGTGAACTGCTCAAACTGCATCGTTCTTGGGTCGTGGACGGTTGACTACTATTAGTAGGTTAAGGATAAGTGTGGTCTGAGTCGTTAATTAATTATGATAGTGCTTTAGCATTAAATATTCAATTATATTCTTTCACACCAATCGCCACCCGATGACTAAGTTGGCTATATTTTCAATCTTAAGGAAAAGCATTATCTCTTCCGAAAAAATTATCGCAATGTGTTTTTGATTGCGTAAGGATTTGTACTTCGCTTACACTGGACATGAAAAATATCGCTGCCGAAATACCTTACCGACTTACTGAGCTTCTGAAGGATTTTCTTGATCACATGACTGAGTGAGAGGATCTTCATGTTCTATCCCCTGCAATATGGTAACAAGGATGTTTGTATTGTGTGGAGAATATGAATATATGCTTTTCTCAGGCGCTCTCCAAAGAATTTTTTTTGCCAAGAACGAGAATAATTTTGACGTATCCCGTTCATGCCCGTTACCATTTATTTCCTATGAAGTGCCTGGAATTTTCGTTGCGATTATACGTAATTTAAATAGACACCTCAAGTTGCGTTGGGCTGAAATCAAATTGAAAGTTCACGCCTCCCCTGTGACTGCCTTGCCTTACTCTAGTTAAAAGCACCGAGTGAAGCTGATAAGAGACTTTCGGCGTTCGAGCAGCGCGGTTGAAAATTCTTGGCATTCCATCTTCGTTGCGCCTTCTTCACCCTTCCTCAGTGGCTAGCCGGCCTGTTACTGGTGTGAGGAAGGTGGAATCCGGCCAAGTTGTCGTATCTTCAATGCTGGGTTCTTTACCCGTGGTTATGGATGTGGTTGAGGACGAAAATCATAAACATTTTATCATTTTATTAAAAATGTTTTCGAATTACAGCACAGAACCAATTACATTATCTCCAATAGTAAATATAAATTATTATTTTAATTTGACAGTCTACCGTTTGAGATTTTATTTGGACACTGACCTAACATAAGTTAGTAAGTCTGCCTGAAAATTGTCACTGTGGATTGCTAGACAATTTAGGTTGGGATTCTCTTAACAGCGGCGTTTACAATATAGATTAAACTTCTTAAAAACATTTAAAGATGGGCCCTTTTCCGATGACATCAAGGATATAATACGAACCCCAACGTATTACGGTCGAAGGGATCACGAATATAAGACTAGAGAGATAGACTGCAAGACTGACAGATTTAAAATGTCATTTTTTCCGAGAATGATAAGGGACCAGAATGCTTGTAGCTGAAATTCCCCAGGACTTAGTTCATTACAATAAGTATTAACGTACAAGTTAGGGACTGCGCGAGGATATGTATATATATTTATGTGTATATGTATGTATATATGTTATATATATGTATGTACATATTTATATACATATTTTTTTTCTTCAGGTTCCCCCCACCTTTTCTCACCTAACCCCCAACCCCCTCAACCCTTACCCTTCCCTCATGGTGCTACACCGCCTGCCACACACCTTTTTGGTGGCTCGCAGGGTATTTATGTAGATGTAGATGTGGATGAACATTGCTACATTTTTAAGCATCGACTAGCAAGACATAACCTGACACCCCATACTACCTGAAACTGTCCTTTAATTCCGCATAAATTCTACATCCCTTCAATTCGCCCAAACTGTGTATCCTTTTCCTCCCTCTACCGTGCCTGCCTAGCATTCTTTCCTCTATTACAGCCTTTTACATTCCATTACGTATCAAAATGCTCTACACGTCCACTCAACCTATCTCATTTGAACTTATCCCTACAATCCTCTTTCCTCCCCCCCCCCATGCATATACCTCCATTACCCCCCTTACCTAACCATTTTGTCGTGCCCATCCTTCTCCACGACCATATTTTAAAAATCTCCGTTCTATGCCTATTCTTTTGCTTCAGTAACCAAGTTTCCGATCCACACAACACCACTCTCCATCCCAAGGTTTTCACTATTCTTTTCTTTACATCCTTACTCAACATGCCTGTCATCAACTTTCTCAATCTTGTGAAAACGTCTTTGCCTTACGCAGTTCTTCATATTATGTCTTTGCTTCTTTGAACATCTTGGTCTAAAACACTTCCAAAATAGGTAAACTGCTCCCCTACCTGTTGTAGTTCTCGATGAAGGACAAAATAAATAATATTGAAAAAGATGAATAACAGTGGTAGCAATGTAAATAATTTGAAAAACGATATCAATAATGATTAGAGTGAGTAACATCAATGAAATTTTAAAGTGAGTTTGGGAGGTGGGTTTTTCAGGGATCCGACGGCTACGGTCATTTGGGGATTGGGTGGAAGAAATGTAAATGGCAGACCCAAACAAGAAGACAAATATTGCATTATAGAGAGAGAGGAGGGAAGAGGATAAAAGTATTTCTCGTGAAAAGAGCCACGGATTGTGGGGGATCTCTTTATTCTAACATTTTAGAGACTAACTAGGCGGAAAAACTCAAATCGAAATTCGTTGGAAACTTATTTCTCAGGCTCCTTTTGTGAAATGACATTTAGTAACGTAATATACTACGTCTGTGCACACTTAGTGAAAATTGCCAGTGTCCGTGTTAACGAAATGAACCTCCCTGTGTAATGGATATGACATGAATTACAGGTTTCACTTTTTCATATTCATTATACACTAATTATGTGTAAGATTCACATTATTTTCTTCATTATGAGACTGTTTATCGAAACAATGGTCGGCCAATTTGAAAACCCAGTGTGAACATTTACTGCCATGCATATTTTATCGTCATGGAATTTTATTTGAATTAAAATTTAATTTTAATTAATTGAATAATTTTGTGTAGCAAAAAGAAACAAAGATTTCGACTGGCTCCGCGGTGAAATGCTTTAGGACGGCGCGTCGCCCAAAAAGCTCTTCGCCGCGGCGCCAGCCGCATATCAGTTATCTCTTCCCTTGTTCACGTCCAATCGGAGTGAATGGAAACACGTGAGTTTACCATCATTCACTCTTACCTGGAAAGATTTCCATCCCTCCACACTATGTTTGGAAATTTTTCATTAATTTCATTCCGTCTATCTTTACTCATCATATTTTGTCTCTGCTTTATCTCACTTAATGTTTATCACTTTAATTATGCCCTTGACTTATTTTCGAAGTCAATTAAAAAATTATCTTATCCTGATGAGCATTTTTTTGTTAATTATTATAAGAAACAGCAAAGTCATGGATTTGTAACGAAGCATTTGTGATTTCTGGTGAAGTTTTCACAATGACCGAGAATCGTGCTATGTAATATCGTTGATCCACATCCTACCTCCTGATAGCGGAGAAATAAATATTAGATAAAATTGTTAGCCTATTTTCCACCAAGCCGGTGTGTTTAATAAATTAATTTGAAAGCTAAATGACAACATTACTAATGCTGATGATTAATTTAGCGATACTTGCTATGAATAACAGACATCAAACCGGTGACTTGTTGGTTAGGTGTTCGTACCGAGTACCTAATCATCATTTCTGGTCAGAGAAAGGTTTGAAAGGTTCTCTCCCGTAGCTTACTGTGGATACTATGGATCAAGTATTCAGAAAACTCTTACAAAATTGCTACTGTTGGATGTGAGAATTGAAATAAATAGTGTGTGAAGATGCATTAGATAAATTGACATGAAAAGAAAGACATTTAAAGGGCAACGTTATTGTTTACTTCAACTTAAAAATACTTATCATCAGTCGTAATTGTTACCGATTGATAGTCGGTGTTGTGAGGCCATTATTAATTATTTCAATCGTAAACATCCTAATGTTTTCCTATTATTTCCTTCTTCTTTTGATGGTACTTTCCTCCTGTTTTCACGCGTCCAAAATTAGTATTTTTCCTTCTTTTTCCCTGCTAAACTAAGGTTCTTCCTTTTCTTATGAAGTTTAGTGTCTCTCTACTACTCGAGATATGACTCCCTCACTTGTTTTTACATTAAAGGTTTAGCAACCGACTTCCCTTTTGACATCGCAGTAAACACTTCTTCTTTACTTTGTTGTTTACCCTTTGTCTAATTTATTTTCTCATTTAATCTTCATTCCCACATCTTAGAAGTGTCGAGTATGCGCTCATTCTCTTGTCTTTAGCCTAGGTTTCGGATCCCTGAATTGCTAAGCTCCATATTTTAAGTATTTACTACCCTTTTCTATGAGATGTTTCCTAGCGTACATATTATGAGTTATCTCCCAATTTTCGAATGCTTCTTTCACCGACATAACTCTTCTCCTGATGAAGTTAAACACTTCGCGTTAATTAATTATTTTTAAATCCAATTTTTCAAACAATCTCAGACAAAATGGTGGTTTTGTACCGTCAACTTTACTTTTAAATTCATAAAGTGTATAGCACGTCCGATATGAATATCGTGTGCATAATTAGGGCTGTTTTGTACATTTTACTAATTCATAAATCCATGAATAGTTTAATGCTATTGCATTTGATGAACGGTTTTTCCAAATAAACATTTATTCTGCTCGAAATATTTCAGTCCGATCTTTTAGAGATTTGTAACGGTCCGATCAGATACGCATTCTTATGTATCAATGAGCGAGAGATGGAAAGAGGTAATTGTTTTAGGTCTATGCGAGGTGAGATGGAAGAATAGCGGGGGTTGCTGGAGTGGTGATTATAACATACAGCGGCGGGGACGAGAGCAAACGAGGGGTTGCGTAATATTTAAAAAAAGGGGTAGGAAGAAGCGTATTCAACATAGAGAAAGCATCGGGTAGAATATTAGTAGTAGAGATTACAGCAGAACCGGCGAACTTGGTCATTGTCCAGGTATACATGCCACCGGCCAACCACAAGGAGGAAGAAGTCGATAGGATGTACGATGAGTTAGAGGATATAATCGCGTGTGTTCCTGCAGAGAAACATTTGATAACGATGAGGGATTGGAATGCGACAGTAGGCGAAGGAAGAGATGGTGATGAGGTGGGGGACTATGGGATAGGCACGAGGAATGAACGCGGGGAGAAAGCAATTGAGTTCTGCAGGGAACAGGGGTTAGTCATCACCAGCATTCAGACACCACAAAAGGAGTAGGTATATAGTACATGGAAAATGCCAGGTGACTCAGAAAGGCATCAGATAGATTATATTATGGTTGGGCACAGATTTAGGAACAGTGTGATAAATTCGCACAGCTTCCCGGGAACGGATGCGGACTCTGACCACAATTTAGTTGTTATGAAATGTAACGTAGGAACGTAGGAAAAATACGTCACCTGGGAAAATAATCCGGGTACCTAAACAGCTTGTTATTGCCGCTATGATGATGAAGGAACGTTACTTTATTTCAAGCAGTGAACTGAAGAGAAAATATTCAAACTAAGACTCGACTTTGATGAGTCGATTTTGTTTTTTAAATGAAGAATATTTTGCATGGCGTTCTTACTTGGGTAGCGGTGCTCTTCCTAGAAGTAGTACTCTTGCTAAATAACACATAACGTAAGATTGAAAAAACAAACTGCCGAGGCCATGTGCGTGACTTGATGACACAGACTCATATTAACGACCCATTAATGCCGATATTTTTTTACATGCAGAGAGATAAGCGTACATCATAAGACCATTTCCCAGCACAAGAATGTTTTCAGGAAAATTATTCTGGAAATATGTCGACAAAATAAATCTCTTCAGCCGAATGTCATCAAATTAATTCATGTTGTTTTTCAATGTCAAAACAAAATAGTTATATACCCCCTGAGTGGACGTGCATATCTGAAATAGCATTAGTAATGACGTTTAATTACGGATAAACATAAGGGTATAACTTGGGCACACTTTCTATTACCTTAAGATTTGCATAAATAGAGAAATGTGGATCGCAATGTGATGACATTCGATTTCCTCCCTACGGGTTTATCTATCTTAATCTTTATTTTTTTAATGAATTTATCTCCTTTACTAATTAACTCAATCATTTCATGCGGTAAAGTGCGATAAAACAATGAAGAATGAATGTTCAAGAAAGACTGGACTCACCCGATCTCTAATTAACTAAGTGGGGCTTTACACGAGCACCATAGATGGACTGATACTCAGTCGCGTGAGTCAACCCTGTAGACGATTTTCCTGAGGTTGGAGGGGAAAGACAAAAACGAATGCACTTCTATAACGATGGCCATTCTTCCAGTGTCCATTTACTCGATCTTACATAAAATTGCCGTTCAGGAATGAAATAATAATTACCTATGTTAATATTTAATTTGTGTCCATGCGGTTTTGAAATATCGCAACATTTTGGAGTTCTCAGCAATCGGTGTCATAGTGCCGCGACGGTCCTGGTCGTAGGAGTTCCATCTCCAGCAATGGGGAGTAACTGAGTAGAAGTGACTGATATACTGTTAACTATTACTTTTTAGGGTATTTTTAACTTGCAATAGCTACAAAACGAAAAGGAAACGAAATTATTAATCCTATTTTGCTTATGGTACTCGGATATTAATAATTACATTTACGAATAATTATTCGATAATGCTTTTTTTTATACTACACGACTCATTCAAATTATGTTCGTTCTTTTCTGCTTTTGGAGGTCTATCACTATCTATACCGAGTCCAGTCAGCTTTCCTCAAAATCTTAATGGATCATAACCAGTTTATGTTGCCTTTATTTGTGAACTTCTGCATGCAGCTTAATTTATCACTCAGCAAAATTTTTGGTAATCTGTATTTGATTTAATTTAATCTCTTTCGAAAGAGTTCTTTATGTGTAAAAATAGCAGAGCGACAGTTCCCTTCAACATTACATTCATCACGTGTCCGATTTTAACATTTTACCGAAATTAACCAACCGTATTCCTATTGTAACTGCACCAGTTGTTAAAAAATGTAACTGATTCAAAGCCTAAGAGAAAGTAAAATTAACAGAACCCAATTACACCACTTCACAACTTGGAATATATCATTGCAAATCTTTCTTCTCCAACTGACAAGGAATGAAGAACCAGACGTATTAACGTTATTAAACTCAGGATTATAATGAGCAGCGGTGATAACCTAAAAAGGTGAAACGGAAAACTTGTTTTCTTGCCTTCGTCACACTTGAGTGTTTAGACCGACCGAATGCTTTTCACAACCGTTTTACATGATGGTGACATACGTACTTTCATTAAACACTGAACTGCGGTAGAAATTAGAAAATCCCCATGGTTGATAAAAGGCGGATCTAAGGTGAGTGAGTTCTGGGAATACATGCCACAGGCACAAAGATTTCACGAGAAACTGAGTCCAGAGTTCAAGATCCTCAAGGAGAAACTCGATGAACCGAATCCAATATTTTTTTAATTCTCAGCCATTGGACGCCACGCAAAAGAAGAATTATCATAGAATTATCAGTTTATTAATGAGTTGAAAGCCGGAAATAGTCCAATGTGTCAATTATAAATGCTATGATAAATATGTGCAAGGCGGAGTAACAGTATAAAAGTTTTCGGATAAAATGCTAACTTATCAAAATGAGTTAAAAGCCGGAAATCCAACGTGTCAATTAAAACTGCCTCGATAAATATGTGCAAGGCGGGGTAACAGTATAAAAGATTTCGGATGAAATGCCTACTTATCAAATTGCCAACGTCTTCATTAATTTTGGTGAAAACCAATGGAGATATTAGTTAAACATAATTGTGATTTTTTTTCATTTCTTTACGTTAACGAACTGAACTACTTTACGTTAACGACATTGACTCCATAGTCAATAGTAAGACACGTTTAGTTGCCGACGATGCAGTGTTTTACCGTAATATCCGTATTTCTGAGGCACATCAGTTTTATCAGATGATCTTAACAGTAAACATCGCTTGTGCGACACTTGGAAATTAGAATTAAACTTTAAAAAGTGCGCAGTGATGAATTTTTAGAAAAAAGAGACATGGCCTCCAGAATGCCTACTGCATCGGGAACACCGAAATGGAATGTGTAGACTCATTTAATGCTTAGGCGTTACCCTCACTCAAGACCTCTCCTGGGTGAGACACATACGGGGAATATGTGGAAAAGCTAACAAAAAGTTAGGATTTATTAGAAGAGTACTGGATAAATGTGATGAAAAAGTCGAGGAGAAATGTTATCTTGCGCTGGTTAGGCCTCCTTTAGAATATGCTGCCTATGAATATGGGATCCTCAAGAAGTTGGATTGATTACCCAATTGGATTGCGTACAGCGTAGAGGAACTGGATTTGTGAAACGTTTTTATGATAAACTTAGTAGCGTATTAAAATTATTAGAGAAGCTAAGCTGGGAATCACACAAGGAGCGACGGTTAAATTACAGATTGAAGCTCTTGCATAAACTGGTAGGAGGCCTCGTTAGCAGTGATGTTGAAGATGTATTATTACCCCCAACGTATTATGGTAGGAGAGATCATGCCCAAAAAAAATAAAGAGAGATTAAGTGTAGTACGGATAGATTTAAGATGTCATTTTTTTCACGAATGATAAGGGATCAGAATAACATTGTCCGATCGCGGTAGGGGTCATATTCGGGTCAGAATTGGTCTGGGGTGCGAATGCTCTATGTATGAACCCCCTGTCACACCCTAGTGGTTGCTTGCAGGGTACTAAAATATTTTAACGAGACTTTGCCAAGTTGTGTAACTCCCACCTCGTCAACTCAGCTCAACTAAGTGACGGACACTCGGAATTTTAATGTATTTTTATTAAAGCAATTTCAAGAGTAGGTGATGCAATGGCAAGTTTTTGTTGAATAACAAGAAGTCAAAAGCATTTCTAAGCATGAACATCGGAGGAAGCGAAATAATGAGAAAAGCATTCATTACAGAAAAAGAATAGAAATACTTTTTACCTCTGAATACACATTGTACATACTAGCCAGAACGTCCGGATTTTTACTGAAAAAGGTTCATTCTTCGAGTTTCGTATATTCAACTCCATTGATACATTATAATCAAGTATTCTACCGGTTAAGGTAGGTTTTTGGATGGACACAACTATCAAATAAATATTTTGTAACTCCAAACAAAACCCAATCCAGCAACCTAATCTACATCAGTTCTCTCTTCATCTCTGTGTACTTCTTTCCTCCCTTCATCTAGTCCAACAACCCTCTCCTGTTCCTGCCCTTTCCTCTTTTGTCTAACATTCTCCCGTCTATTACCTTCTTCAACATCCCACTGCCGCTAAATACGCCTTTCATCCATTTTTCCTGCCTCCATTGGATATCTCCCAACAAACCCCTCTCCTCACCCACCATCCCTAGTACTTCCTCATTTGTTTTCCTTTCGGTCCATTTCACCTTCTCCATTCTTTTTCTAATTTTCAAAAGCCAAGATATGGGATTCTCATCCCATATCTATCGCACTGAACCTCCAGTTCACTCGGCAATGCTTGTAATCCCTTGGCTGACTGAGCAACTAATGGTTGACGTTATCATATACAATATTACTATTCAATAAAACAGTTTCTGGCGTAACTTGGTGGAAAATCTTCATACTGACGTTTTTATAAATCAAACCACTTTGCTTTTCCACATAAACTTTTCAATTTTCAGGACCCAGGTTTCGTTATCAGGTGATGACCTGATGATGTTATGCTATAACGAAACCTGGGTCGTGAAAATTAAAAAGTTTATGTGGAAAAGCAAAGTGGTTTGATTTATAAAAACGTCATTAATGTTCAAAATTAAATGAACAAATTAAGAATATGTTATAACGCACAAACTTCGTAGTCTCAGGCGTGATGTTGTGGAATTTCGAACATAGTAATGAACAAATAGTTGCTTTTTTCCACTAAATATTTATTTAAACCACGACAGGTTTCGATGCGCCATTTCATCTTCACCTGATGTAGCACATAAAGATGATGTAGTACATGCCGTGCAGTGTAGGGCAACTGTCCGACTCGAGAAGGGAGACCCGATTAATGAGTCGCCCTCCATTGCATGTCCATTCCTCCTTCCCTTCACCCACCCACCCTCCTTCCTCTCTCTCGCCGCTTTTATCTACTCCCTTTCCTCTCGCGGTCAGGAAGGGCGGCGTTGAGCACGAGCGGATTTGTTATCGATCACATGTTTATCGCTTCCGAGCAAGATGAAAACAACACAGTAAACGTATTATCCACCCCCAGCCTTGGGCTGTTCGTTCTGTATTCCGTAAAAAGCACTCACTCAAAGGTGTCACACGCAGCCCTGGAAAAGCTCGCTCGTACGTTGGACTGAGGTGGTCGTCACCCTGAACTCATCGGAGATGTTTGTAGCTTTGTCTGACCACTCTACGCCAATGTACGTGGTATGATAATGACGGTTGTAACGAAGTTAGTGCGGCAAAACGCACGTATAGGTTTAATTAATTTGGAAGTAGTTGAGCGTAGCAGATCTCCCAGTTTTCATTCAGTCCATCGTTTCTGAAGAATGCAATAGAGCAGAGCAGATAGACATATGAGCGTGAAAACATAAATTCACAAAAATAGCTGTTTTACTTAAAAAAAAACCCCGTATACTGAAATGGGCTTGGGACAAAATTACTCTTGTCAAATTCTAAGATGCAGAAAAATGTCAGTGGAAAGCTTTCAAAAGCCGCATAGAATATGCAAACGATGGGCATTTAGTGCGTAAGAAGGAAAATACTAAATATTTATGAAAAAAATATTATTTAAATGCATGTTGAGCTGCTGAGGGAATTAAATTCACTATTGAACTTACTATGGGTTGATTTCGAGATTTGTTGGTTGAAGGTAAACCACGAAAAGGTAAAATAAAATTACCTAAATTTAATAGTACTATGTTAAGTATTTCAGGTGAAGGCCATGAAATATCACAGGTAAAAAATTCCGTAGATATTTGAGAGAAATCAGCCGTACATTTCCCATGTAGAAAGAACAAATAAGAATTGAATATTAGGGAAATTATTGCTTTCTTGAAGGAAAAAGCTGTCGATTGGGACTGCAGAGGTTTAAAGAAATTATTGCCCGAGGTTTTAATTTGGAACGTGACGCGGCATTGTTCAAGTACTTTGGTTGTAAGAATGGGAGCTATTTGGGGAAAATATTGGACTTTTCTGAGCGGAGGATTTAGAGAAGGGCGACAAAATTTTTGTAGGAAAGAGAAAAAGATAAATTTTTACGGAGGTTGGCGAAGAAAGGGAGGAAGCTAGTGCAGTTTATTTTAGAAATAACTAAAAGGAAAGAAAAGAATTCCGTAAATTTCGTAATCTACCACATGGATGAGGACAGGAAATATGTAAAGAAGGAGGTAGTCGTGCACGACAAATTAAAAAAAAATGTTTTGAGAAGCAATTTAAAAGCCATGGAGTGTGTCCATCACTTAACAGTGTTTTTTTTAAATCCTGTCCTTACTCAACTATCCCAAATAATTTCGTTTAATACAAATTTACCCTGAACGAGTCGATTTTTCTTTATTGTGTGGAAATCATGAATTTTGCATGCACAGTTAAATGTTAGTATTCCTCATGAAGTGTTTGTGTTACGTTCCAAGAAACCTATCCATCCAAACTGAATGTGAAATGGATAAATCCTTCGAATACTTCATGCGGATCGTCAAATGTAGTCGCTAATTCTATAACACACCCTGTAGCTTCACTTTATGGATGCCAGATTCTCTCTAAATATTTGGCCAGAAGGCAATGCTAAAGATTTAAAACCTTTATACCAATAATCTCACCCAATTAAAGATGTTTTATTATTACTCTTATTCCCAAAAACTTCCCATTGTCCAACTCCCTTAAGTAATTCCATCATCCAACTCCCTCAATGAGTAATTCCATGTGCTCCTTTCATTCGATTTCAGTTCTGCTGCCAATGATCATTGGCCATAATTCCAGCCAGCCCATTTGCATTAACTTACTTCACGTGCCATGGAGAAGGACTTTGACCCTTCTACAGAGAGAGCTGCTCTTGCCTCTGATGATGCCCAGGTACACCCAGGGAAGAAGTGGCCTCAGTATGTTGCTGCCATCTCAGGTAAGTTAAATTGTGATATTATATGATCTCTTGCCATTGATTTTCGCCTAACAGTGGAAAAAACTGATTCTCAATACATGATAACACTGGTGAAGTACTGGGGCTTCACTATTAAGTGCATTGTTTCAAGTTTACTGCATATGGGTAAAATAAATATTTATAGTTACAACTAATTGGTAGTCTGACAACTAATGAGAGTTAAGAGTATTAAGAGTGCAATAGGCAAGATGATGATTTTTTTATGGATTACAAACGTTCTTAAAAACGGTACCTCAAAGTAAGGTAATGTAAAACAAAACTTCTAGATGGAAGGAAAATAACTGTCAAACATAATGGAATATTAGAAAATAATGGAAAATTAGAAAATGTACAGGAATTTTGATCCTTACCTAGCAAAAGCACTCATGACTTACTTAGCAGAAGCAAGAATGTACAAGTAAGTTGAATAAACAGCATGTATGCTTCCCTGTGATTATAAACTCAAATGAATAATGTGGAAAAGGAAGTATTATGTTAATTGGTTTGAAATTTTCTCATTTACTTTTTTCATTTTCTTTTCTCTTAATTTTTTTTACATTTTTCTCATTTCGTCATTTACTGACATTGATCACGTAATTGTAATCCTGGTAACCCCTTTTTATCTACAAAATGAATATTGGTTCAATAAATATTGTGCATTTTTTATTGCTAAGCTACTTAAAATGTGGGTCAGGAATCAATCTCATCACCTTTTTTCAGCCACTCTTTCGGCTGCAGTTGGTGGGACGTGTCTTGCATGGACCTCACCGGCTTTGCCCATGCTCCCATTCAGCAACCAGCAGGGCTCATGGGTAGGGTCACTCCTGTCACTGGGAGCAATCCCAGGGGCTGCCATGGCCGGCACACTGACGCATGCCATCGGCCCCAAACCAGCCATTGCAGCCCTTGCAGTCCCCTTTCTCATCTCATACATCATCATTGCCTCTGTGCAAGATTTGTGGGCTATCTATGTAGCCCGTATCATTGCAGGCCTTGCCCTTGGTGGTGTCGTGGTTGCTGTGCCAATTTATGTGGCTGAGATATCTGAAGACTCTGTCAGAGGGACATTAGGATCAATACTGCAGGTAGCTACATCCAAATTTCATACTTGAGGGACCCAATCAATGCATCAGCATGACATTGCCAGCAGTGTGATTACTGTGATGGAAAGAATTCTTCCACTGTCCCAGTTAATCCAGCTCGTCGTCATCAGAGGTAAACAATGGTAGAAATGCTTTGTAGAAAGCATCCAATGCTTTCTGTTCCCTCAATCATTCTGAGTGACATATGTATGTAACTCAAACCTAAATAGATGCTATGCTGTAATATTTTGGTTTTCTCCAATGTGTAAGCATTGCAAATTAACTGTAACCTTCAGCACAGCTAGTAAAAAAAGCCCAAATGCTTCTGAGACTGAAGGGATTACTTCTCTTAATATAGTAAAATTAATGACAAGTAGGACTTTTTTTGTAAATTAAAGTTTTTTTGGAAATCTACCATGATTTTAAGTTTCAATAGTTTTATTTTCGTAGTTCTTTCAAGAGGAATTTTCTCCTTGCAAAGTGACTCAAAGTTATTTTTTAAATCTGGTGGACAGGATTTTATAAGTAAATTCAGGGTTAGTTATTTGGGGTAGAAGAAGAGATATAAGAAATATTCTTTGAAATATATTTTGTTTTGCTACTTGGGAGAAATTTCAATTGATATTCCCCATGTTGCTGTTAATGACTATTTGACTCACTTATATAGAAAAACTAAAAGAACTGATCACCCACCGTACTCACCCCTTTCACAGGTTATGTTCAACGTGGGAATCCTCTTTGCCAATGCAATAGGTGCAGCTAAAAACTATGCAGCCCTCGCTTGGTCATCTGCTGCTCTCGCTGTTGCTGCCTTGGGTCTCATTTTGCTCATGCCGGAGAGTCCAAGGTGTCTGCTTGCCCGTGGCAAGCTGGATGAGGCCCAGCTGTCACTCCAGTGGCTGAGGGGAACTCCACAGGTCACACAGGAATTGGCAAATATGACCGAAGTTGTAGAAAGGGAGAGAGAGGAACAGAGGGCATCATCCTTCCGGGAACTTGTCTCAACGCCAGCCATGAAGAGGGCCCTCATCATTTCAATTGGACTTGTTGTCATTCAGCAGCTGTCAGGGATCAATGTAGTGTTCCTCTACACACAACGCATATTCAAAGATGCTGGCAGCTCCATGACCCCATCCACATGCTCCATAGTGGTTGCCGTGGTGATGTTGCTGTTTTCACAGATTGCTGCACCCCTATCTGATAAGGCTGGAAGAAGGATCCTTCTCTTGACTTCAGCCATTGCCATGTCAATTTCTCTGGCATCCCTTGGAGGTTACTTTCAGGTAAACCTATCACTTAAATTTAACCTGATAGTGGTCTGATGTGCATAATGCAAAAGCGGTAGAAAATGTCCCAATTTTGGACACTGTCATAGCTCATTATGATGGATTTGCATTTTGAAAATTCCCTTCAAGTCCATGACACATGTCAATAGATGAACGAATAAAAACTTATGCCAGGTGCTGTTGGCCATCCTATCTGTGGGCACCTAACTTCCCCTCCAAGATTACCCCACCACCTCTCATTGCTTTTTGCACATCTAGCTCACCTTGTTCTAAGATCTACAGCTTGTAAAATTTGTACATTCAGGGTAGGGGGCTCAGGTCCTTGCTCTGTAATACATTAGAACTCCCAGGAACTTACACTATACAAAAAAAAACACATAGTTTGGTTGAAGTTGAGGGTGCACAAAGTCAATTGGAATTGAACCTGGGCTCACTGATCAGTAGCCAAATGCTCTACCCACCATAGTCAACTATGGCCTTGTGATGCTCATATGCACATACAAGGGCCATCAAGAAAGTAACTTACACTTTGGCCTAGCATGGCAGTGGGTAGGGAGCCACCATCTTGGTATCAAAATGTTCCTGAAGTCAGTATACTTCTTACTGTGGTTGTGTTTAGACTATGGTACTTCTACTTTGCATGAAAATACACCGTGATAAGATTATATCATGAAAGAAAATTCCAAATCACAGCATGCCTTAGAGGTCAGAAGGGAATAAAAAAAACTTCCTACCTCTATTTTATATGGCTCTTGGTCATTATTGTGATGAAAGAAATTCATATAGATAGCTGATAAATAAATAATTTAATTTAGTGGTGATTAGCATACTCTATATTGACTTCTTACTCATAGCAGTGTTAGAATTCATGAATTATCCAGATCATGAAAGTTAACATTGCTTTTTCAAATGAATAAATTATATGAATTTACTTGGAATGTGAAATGATATTGCACAACATGAAGTACATATCAAGCTACACTAAATTTGTGAACTAACAAAGGAAATTTGTATTGATTGTTCCCTGATTATTTTATAGGCCAAGGAGTCATCTTCTGGGGACAGTGACCATTTAGCCTCTCTAACTTGGCTTCCACTCACAACTGTTATTGCATATCTGTGTGCATACCTTCTTGGCTTTGGTCCCCTTCCATGGGCCGTGATGGCTGAGGTGTTGCCACCTACTGCAAAGGGACCTGCAGGGGCTATAGTGGCATCGGCATGCTGGATATTGTCCTTCATTGCCACCAAGTGCTTCCAGGTAAGCCAAAAACTTATCTTCCCTTTTGTATCTGATACTACTAAAATGAATTTGACCATTTGGATAACCTGTTTTTTTTAAACACAAAGTTTTTTATTGCTATTTTTGTATAATTTACAATTGTAGCATAATCTTCATATACAAACAACTAAGACAATCCATACAGCATATAATTACAGACAGTCTTTATCATATTCCATAGAGACATGTTCTTCATTTTAAACAATAGTAGTATGCATTAAAAATGTATACATGGAATAATTATCCTGGTCCTGCTAAGCCAGTCAGTTCAGGCTTGACAACAGGTGCCACGTAAACAGTAATGAGAGCATAAAGTGTATGCAGTTATAAGCTACACATATTGTGTCACATTTTCTCCAAGCCCTAATCCATTCTGCATAATAGCTGGTCTTTAATTCTCCCTTTCACAGAGTTTAATGACTGTAATCTTTTGATGTGGTGATCTTGATCTTTAGGTATTTCATTAAAAATTAGAGGTACAGTAACCTCCAATTGTCTAGTATTAACTAGTTTGGTCTTTTAACTGGTAGACTTGCTCTTAATGAAAAATGCATCATCAACTATGTTTTCTATGCCAATGTTTGTGGCAATCTTTTCCACAACTGAGATTGGTGAGATATCAGTGTTATTTAGAACAAGAACCACATATTCCACCTTGTTCCCCATAAGATTTTCTTTAAGTTCATTAACCCTATTTTGTAAATCACTAACTAGTCCTTTTTATCATGTAGTTCCTCATTTAAATTGTTTATTACGTCTTTTAGATTCGTAACCACTTTTATATTTTCCCATAACTTGTCATATTTTTCGCACTTAGAAGATAGGCTCTTAGACGTACCATTTACAGTTTTATCAAGGGAATCGAATCATTGACTTGTTTTGCAATGCCCATATATAATTCAATTGTTTAGTCCCATTCTTCATGTTCCTTATTGGCCAGACCAAGGTTCGTTCATTGATCACTTGTGGTACTTGTTTTCTGTATAGTAGCCTCATCATCACATGTTGACTGTGATCGCCGGCAGTCAGGACATTTCCACTCCCATTTCTTCTTCTTAGGCATGTTCCTCCAAGTACTTACACATAGTCCAGAACAAGAGAAATGTGTGTTTTTATCATACACTGTACAATTAACATGGGAACCATCTTTCAGAAGTGATTTACTACATTTTCCACATATGATGCTCAATTGCTTTCGGAGCAAATATAAGCATGAAGTATTTTTGCCAATATTAATTATACTAGTATGTATTAGTCATGATAGTATGTAGCACATGAAAACCACCTCCAATTCCAAGAATGTTTAAATAGCAAATGACAATGAAAAATCCATTTAGCACTGCACTCGCATAAACATAATTATGAAATACCATGACACACCAAGAGGTAGGCCACTAATTCACAACATTTCAATTGTTTCAAGATTAAAGACATAATTCCATTAATTATAAACCCCCATTTTGAATTATAAGGGTTCTAGTGTTTTATATCACTGACTATTTATGAAATATTGATAGGCACATATTTATTAATTACTCATTACCTCATTAGGACGTTAAATTCATGTTATATGATACGTACTACCTTAAATGAAGTAATTAACTGCTTGAATAAGTTAAAAGAAAAGAAACTTCAGATTCACACTACTTGGTTTGGGAACTCCACTGATTAATGCAACAGTAATTTCATTTTGATGATTTCAATATATAATATGCAGTTCAATATTTTCTGGATTGTCTCCTTGCAGGACCTTGTTGAAGCTTTGGGAACTGCTGCCGCATTTTTCCTCTTCGCTGGCTTCAGTTTTCTTGGGGCAGTGTTTGTATTCTTCCTTCTACCAGAGACTAAAGGGAAATCTCTTGAGCAGATACAGAGCCAACTTGCATTAGGATTTCGAGTCAGAGCCTCAAGTTGACAGAAGAGGAAGTCACCTAACCAATTGTGTTCTTATTTGATGATATGTGGACTATTTTGTTGAAACCAATGGGAAGACATTGCTAAAATATTTATAAAATGCCAATAACTAAAGTCCCATTCACATTTATCAAGAAAACCTTCAAGGCTTAAGGAACCCATTCCTGACTGAATTTAGCTACGACTTTATTTTTGGGACCAAGTTGTTATTGGTATGCTGGGACATTAAGATTGTTTAGTCATTGTTGGTGCATATCTTTCTCCATTTATCAGGATGGGGAATTTCTGGGACCAAAGGGAGACATAAAATGTGCATTCAAATCATATATTGTTGTAGATGATTGCAGCAGGTAAGTATATAATACCATCTTCAATGTGTTTCATTATGCTGATGGCTCTCCAGTAGTTGGGGAAGTAATAGGGGAATTTTCAATGTTGAATAAAACCTACTAATTTTCTAGATATTTTAAACTATCCCTACTGGTGTCAATTTTATTTAAAGCTTAGTGTAAGATTCTGTGAGAGCTGGCAAAAGTATTTTTGTTTTTACCCAGTGAAAGATCTTGTTAAAACAGCAACACACCATGTATGCTAAAAGTGGGTATCTACCTATCTACTTAACAGGTGTGAATACAGCTTTAGGTTGGCTGAGGAAATTGAGGAGGTAGGAAGTTTTGAATACTATGTAATATTTTCTATTGTTTTACACTTTTTCTACTTTTTGCACAACATTGAAGAACCTGTTAAAAAACATTATTTAAGGTAATTTTAAGGTCTTAGATATGAGCTGTTTAAATATTTTTTTCATTTTCCTTCATTTCTCATTTTTTCCATCATATAATCATATTCCCTTTCATGTTGTGTCTTCCATTGAGATGGGATGATACCAATTTGCATAGTATTCCACATAGCATGGAGGAGTGCCGGGGAAATTCTTGGGATTTCTATTAACTTTCATGAATATCCTATCAAAAGTCATAAATACCACAAATACTGCATACCTTGCTGTATAATGCGCTACACATTATTAGGAAAGGAAGAGGTACACATGATGCCATTGCAGTAATGAGATCACCAATCGAGAGGAATATAGAATACAATCAGGACGTATTTGCCTGTTTCGTAGATTTTGAAAAAGCGTTTGATAGAGTGAACTGGGAAAAATTAATGCGTGTATTGCAGAAAATAGGAATGGACTGGATGGAAAGGAGACTGATCCGCAACCTGTACATGTCTCAGACTGCGCAGGTGCGAGTGGAGAACAGAGAGTCCGGATGCACAGTGTTGGGATGAGGGGTAAGGCAGGGATGACCATTGTCACCAGTGCTGTTCAACGTATGTGTGGAGGATATGATTAAAGAGGCATGGGAAGAACTGGAGGTAGGAATGAAAGTCGGAGGGGAATTTGTAAAATCGGTTAGGTTTCTGATGACCAAGCATTAGTTGCTCATTCAGCCAAGGGGTTGCAAGCATTGCTGAGTGAATTGGAGGTTCAGTGCAATAGATATGGGATGAGAATCAATATTAATTAAACAAAGGTTATGCGATTTTCCAGAAAGAAAAAGGCTAAGCTAAACATTAAAATAGGAAGGGGAAAAATAGAGCAGGTAGAACAATTTACGTATCTCGGAAGTGTGTTGGACCAACACAGTCAAAGTAGTAGGGAGTGAGGAGAAGAATTGCGCGGAAACGTGGTCACTGAAGCAGGAGGATAGACGTAGATTGGAGGCTTTTGAAACGTGGGTGTGGAGAAGAATGGAGAAGGTGAAATAGACCGAAAGAAAAACAAATGAGGAAGTACTGGAGATGGTGGGTGAGGAGAGGGGTTTGTTGAGAGAAATCCTATGGAGACAGGAAAAATGGATGAAAGGCGTATTGAGCGGTAATGGAATGTTGAAGAAAGTAATAGAGGGGAGAATGTTGGACAAGCGAGGAAAGGGCAGGAACAGGATAGGGATGTTGGACGGGATAAAGGGAGGAAAGAAGTACACAGAGGTGAAGAGGGACCTGATGTAGATAAGGTTGCTAAATGGGGTTTTTTTTTGGGGTTACTAAATGTGTATTTGATAGTTGTGTCCATCCAACAAGCTATCTTAACCGGTAGATTACCTAAAAAAATGCATAAATATATGGAAGCATTGAATGCTCAATACCAAACAGAATAGTAGAAGCTGGAGAATATCATTTTTGCAGATGCCGTGATATCAAGGGAAAAAATGAATGGTGGCGTTTTTCATTATTTTAATTCTTTTTCTCAACTAACTAATAACTTCTTCAAATATCACCTTAAACAGTAAAATATCAAACCTATCCCATCATTAAAACTAGTAAAATATAAAAAATTATACTATAAAATAATTTTCTGGAACAGGAGAGGACCATTTATGGCAGTAAAAATTTAATGAGTAACACTTTAAATCGATACTGCGAATTTCCTAATGTTGGTTGATACAGTAGGAGAGCTTTCATACCACATACTTATAATCATTTAAAAAGTAAATAGAATATAAGGGTACCAGTATCACAAAACTCAGGTAAATGGACATAAAATCAACATGCTCTGGTTTGCAGATGAAATCCGAGTAGTGGCGGAAAAGCAAGAGGACTTGCACGCAACTCTTAAGTACTATAAGTGGATCAAATACTGGATGAATATAATATGAGTATCAGAAAGAAGAAAACTAAAACCCTGGTAGCTGGCAGCTGAAAGCAGGTATCAAAAATCGAGAGGTGAAACTAGGGCAAGCGAATCCTTCATCTAATTGGGGATCAGCCTAGAATGAACTAGCAGAAATTAAATCGACATCAAGCAAAGAATAGTCCAAAAATAGGAAGCATTCATGGAAAAGAGGAAATTAATATGTTCAAAGAACCTCAGGCTGGAAACCAGAAAGCGATTCGTCAAGAATTTTGTGCAGAGCATGGCGCTGCAAAAGTCCTACCAATAAGTTTTATTATAAGGTTTTACCCTAAATTTATCAAAAATGAATTTTTAAGATCAGTATTATGCGCATTATTACTTGGAACAGAAGAGTTTTAACATAATAAAAATAATTAACCAAGAAATTGCAGAATTAAAGACGCTGTTCCGCAGGCCTCCCTCCCGAGACCTTCGCAAGGTGCTCAGTAAGCTCAAATCGAGTCGTATCATTCTCCAACAAAAAAACCACGCCCTGTTATATTACCTCGGGCGTTCATTGCCTTTTAGAACAATACGTTATTAGCAGAGTAGCGTATGAAATGACGTTAGAGAATATTGTACAAGTACACCATTACTTCTATTTTGAGTACACCATTACTTCTATTTTGAGTACACCATTACTTCTATTTTGAGTATACCATTACTTCTATTTTGAGTACACCATTACTTGTATTATAACTAGCTCCAAGTTCACATTGGTTAACGCACAGAATGGCGACACACGTTATTTGAAAAAAGCTTGATAATTATTCAAATACGGTTCGGTGTGCATCACTGCAGAAAATTTAGATTAAGCTATCATAATCCCTTCGGCTAAATTCAGGAGTCGAACGCTATCCTGAGCCTTCGTTTACCTTAGTACGTGGTTCTGCCAGCGCACCGTTTAAATGCCTGCGTTCGCTTAAACTAATTAAAGAGTTTATAATATTAACGCCGGCTACAGATGTCCCATTAATAATATTTCTATTTGGATATTTTCCATTATTTAATAAAAAAATCATGCATAAAGGTAAGTATCAAGCGCGTCTCTAAGCTGAGTACACGAGTAAGAACAGAATAATCATATAAAACCAGAAATGGAAAAATACCGACTATCTATATCAGGCCTAACGGCCGACCATTGCGCGAAGTGCTCCAAATTGCTCAAAATCAACGTTTCTCGAAGAATGCTACTAGGCGCACATAACCTAACAGGAGGTATGAAGTTAGGAGGTATCGTTCTAGAAGGTCCTACTTGACTCCAATGCCAGTCCAGCCAATGACGTTAATTCCTTCACGTTGCTCCTCCCACTAAATGGCTCAGCCATTGAGATAAGCCTACAAAGGAAGGGTAGGGGAAAATATACGATCCGTGGCGACCTGGAGGGGAGGAGTCAAGTCTAACCTTATACTTGGAGACCTGCTACGACAAAACCTGCTGCCATGATAAGTGCGCTCGGTAGAAAGTCGAATTTTAGTATCCACGAGCGCTTCCGCAGTCATCGTACGGGATACAAAAATGTTTTCCTTTTCTTTCTATGTTAGGTAGGCATTCGTCACCCATTTACTTACCATTAAAGGCTATTCTATGTGCAAAATGTTTACGATTATATAGTAATACAATGTTAAACTCAATGTGTGCTATGAAATGTTAAAATTTACACCAATATACCTTTCCTTTGAATATGCCTTGGCTTTTCGGTACTTAAATTTTTCAATGTTCTATGCTATTTTTCATGAATATTTGTAATATTCGCTTTTACTACGCCTTGTTGTATTACATCGAGCGTTCTTTGCCTTTTAGAACAGTACGTTATTAGTAGAGTAACGTATGAAATGACGTTAGAGAATATTTTACCAAATATTTTGGCGAATCAACACCCCAAGTGGAGGTAATTACGTTCCGAACAAAAATAGGTCTATTGTTCAAATACATTTTCATATACCTGACTAATATGGGGTGCGGCATGATGTTTTTTGGAATGAGTATTTTGATAACTTGGCGACTCAATTGAAGCGACAAATGTTTCCGGGAAAAATCGGGGTCTAATAAGATTTGTTAAAAATTACAATTACACTGTAAATGTTTGATCATTGATAGTGATTACGAACCTTTGCGTCAGCTGACATAACATAATAATTTTAGGTATAACTCGTTTGTTTCTTTTCTTTGGACCGTATTTCTGAGGATTAATTTACTACTCCACAGTGTGCTAAATGTGTGAACTTGTTCTGCAATTCGCAATTTCCTCAGTGTTGAACAACATATAATTTTTATTTTTCTCTTTTATATTTTTAGCATTGATAGGTTTACCTAACGAAGAAACCCGTTACTAATAAATTTGCTCTGTGGATCATTTACTTACGGCGTATTTCTCTGCCAGGAAGCCTTAAAAGACTTCTAATTGTTGCTATCTATTGTCAACTCGATCGAAAACAGCAAATACCAAAATTAAAAGTCAGCCAATTCGTATTATAAATGGGTAAATACAAGAGAAAAGAGTGGGAATGGTTTCCACTGTGGTCAAGAGTATTCTGTGCACTTAAAAAGCTTCACATCCACTGTGCGCAAACATTTCTTCGTTTACAAAAAATAAAAGTGTGAAACCAGCGTCCTCAATTGATAATCAACGATATTTAAAATGGTAAAACAATTTGCTCTCCCCATCTTTCCTACATTTCGCTTTTTAACCTTTTCTTCCAGGTGCAGTCACTTGATTGGCATCCAGTCCTTCTCCGGATAATGTAAGTATCTGGAGTAAGTAAGTATGACTTTATATAGCGTAAACTAAAAATCCATCTGTCTCACCGCATGATCTAAATGGCGGAGGAATCGAGTGATGCCATTCATCAAAAAAAAAACAATATCATACGTAACCTTTTAGAAGAGTGCATTGAGAAAAAACTGTAATCCCTTCTTAAATTAAAAATATCATTACTTTTTTACGCACTCATTTAACTGCCCTGTTTCGTTTTAAAATACACACTCTACCAGATACCATAATCAAAGCATTCCTCAAAAAACGCCCTAAAAATTAAAAAATAAAAGTAATTACGACAATTAGGCACGAAGAACTGGTTTTCCCTATTTATCCGATGACATGCATAGATAGTATACCGTTACGTTTATTTTAACTAGCTCCAAAGTCACATTGGTCAACGCACAGAATGGTGAAACACGATATTTGAGACAAGCTTGATAATTGTTCAAATACTGTTCGGTGTGTGTCACTGCAGAAAATTTGGATTATGCTATCATAATCCGGGCGGGAAATATCAAGATTCGCACGCTATCAAGAACATTTATTCACCTTAGTACGTGGTTCTGCACGCACCGTTTAAATGCCTGCGTTCGCTTAAACTAATTAAAGAGTTTATAATATGAACGCCGGCTCCAGATGTCACATGAATAACATTTGTATTTGGATATTTGCCCTTATTTAATCAAAAATTAATGTATAAAGGTCAGTATCAAGCACGTCTCTAAGCTGAGTACACGAGCATGAACAGAATAAACATATAAAACAAAGAAATGGAAAAATACCGACTATCTATATCAGGCCAAACGGCCGACCATTGCGCGAAGTGCTCCAAATTGCTCGAAATCAACGTTTCTGGAAGAATGCTACTAGGCGCACATAACATAAAAGGAGGTATGAAGCTAGAAGGTATCCTTCTAGAAGGTCCTACTTGACTCCAATGCCAGTCCAGCCAATGACGTTAATTCCTTCAGGTTGCTCCTCCCACTGAAAGGCTCAGCCATTGAGATAGGACTACGAATGAAGGGGAGGGGAAAATGTATGATACGCGGCGCCCTGAAGGGGAGGGGTCAAGTCTAACCTTATACTCGGAGACCTGCTACGAGAATACCTGCTGCCATGATATGCGCGCTCGGGAAGAAGTCGAATTTTTGCTGCCTCGAGCGTTTCCGCAGTTATCGTCCGGTATACAAAAATGTTTTCTTTTGCTTTCTATGTTAAGTATGATATCGTCACCCGTTTACTTCAACATTACAGGCCAATCTATGTGCAAAATGTTTACCATTATATAGTAATACAATGTTAAACTCAATGCGTGCTTTGAAATTTTAAAATTTAGACCAATATATCTTCCTTTGAATATGCCTTGCCTTTTCGGTACTTAAAATTGTGAATGTTCTGTGATATTTCTCATGGGTGTTTGTAATATTCGCTTTTATTACGCCTTGTTGTATTACATCGGGCGTTCACTGCCTTTTAGAAAAATAGTTTATTAGTAGAGTAGCGTATGAAATGACGTTAGAGAATATTTTACCAAATATGTTGGCGCATCAACACCCCAAGTGGAGATAATTACGTTCCGAACAACAAATGGTCTATTGTTCAAATACATTTGCATCTACCTGTCTAATATGGGGTGCGGCATGATGTTTTTTGGAAGGAGTATTTTGATAACTTGGCGACTCAATTGAAGTGACAAATGTTTACGGGAAAAATCGGGGTCCAATAAGATTTGTTAAAAATTACAATTACACTGTAAATGTTTGATCATTGATGTTGATTACGAACCTTTGCGTCAGCTGACATAACATAAAATTTTAGGTATAACTTGTTTATTTCTTTTCTTTGGACTGAATTTCTGAGAATTAATTTACTATTCCACAGTGTGCTATATGTTTGAACTTGCTCTTCAATTTGCAATTTCCTCAGTGTTGAACAACATATAATTTTTATTTTTCTCTTTTATATTTTTAGCATTGGTAGGTTTACCTAACGAAGAAACCCGTTACTAATGAATTTGCTCTGTGGATCATTTACTTACGGCGTATTCCTCTGCCAGGAAGCCTTAAAAGCCTTGCTATTGTTGCTATCTATATTCAACACGTTCAAAAACAGCAGATACCAAAATTAAAGGTTAGCCAATTCGTATTATAAAAGGGTAAATACAAGAGAAAAGAGTGGGAATGGGTCACTGTGGTCAAGAGTATTTTGTGCACTTTTATAGTTTGACATTTATTGTGGTAAACGAATGCCAAACATTTTCTTCGTTTAAAAACATAAAAGTGTAAAACGAGCGTCCTCAATTGATAATCAACAGTATTCAAAATGGTAAAACATTTTGCTCTCCCCATCATTCCTAAATTTCGCTTTTTAACCTTTTCTTCCAGGTACAGGCACATGATTGGCATCCTGTCCTTCTCCGGATAATGTACGTATCTGGAGTAGGCAAGTATGTTTTTATATAGCGTAAACTAAAAATTCATCTGTCACACCGCATGATCTCTATGGCGGAGGAATCGAGTGTTGCCATTCATCAATAAAAAACTATATCATACGTAACATTTTAGGAGAGGGCATTGAGAAAAACCTGTCACCCCTTCTTAAATTAAAAATATCATTTAATTTTTTACGCACTCATTTAACTGCCTTTTTTCGTATTAAAATACACACTCTGCCTGATACCATAATCAAAGCTGTCTTCAATAAACGCCCTAAAAATTTAAAAAATAAAAGTAAGTACGACAATTAGGCACGACGAACTGGTTTTCCCTATTTATCTGATGACATGTGAAGTGAGTACACCGTTACTTCAATTATAACTAGCTCCAAAGTCACATTGTTCAACGAACAGAATGGAGAAACACTTCATTTGAAACAAGCTTGATAATTGTTCAAATACTGTTCGGTGTGTGTCACTGCAGAAAATTTGGATTATGCTATCATAATCCGGGCGGGAAATATCAAGAGTCGCACGCTATCAAGAGCATTTATTCACCTTAGTACGTGGTTGCTGCCTGCGCACAGTTTAAATACCTGCGTTCGCTTAAACAAATTAAAGGGTTTATAATTTTAACACCCGCTACAGATGTCACATGAATAACATTTGTATTTGGATATTTGCCCTTATTTATCAAAAATTAATGTATAAAGGTCAGTATCATGCACGTCTCCAAGCTGAGTACACGAGCATGAACAGAATAAACATATAAAACCAAGAAATGGAAAAATACCGACTATCTATATCAGGCCAAACGGCCGACCATTGCGCGAAGTGCTCCAAATTGCTCGAAATCAACGTTTCTGGAAGAATGCTACTAGGCGCACATAACATAAAAGGAGGTATGAAGCTAGGAGGTATCCTTCTAGAAGGTCCTACTTGACTCCAATGCCAGTCCAGTCAATGACGTTAATTCCTTCAGGTTGCTCCTCCCACTGAAAGGCTCAGCCATTGAGATAGGACTACGAATGAAGGGGAGGGGAATATGTATGATCCGCGGCGCCCTGAACGGGAGGGGTCAAGTCTAACCTTATACTCGGAGACCTGCTACGAGAATACCTGCTGCCATGATATGCGCGCTCGGGAAGGAGTCGAATTTTTGCTGCCTCGAGCGTTTCCGCAGTTATCGTCCGGTATACAAAAATGTTTTCTTTTGCATTCTATGTTAAGTATGATATCGTCACCCATTTACTTCAACATTACAGGCCAATCTATGTGCAAAATGTTTACGATTATATAGTAATACAATGTTAAACTCAATGTGTGCTTTGAAATGTTAAAATTTAGATCAATATATCTTCCTTTGAATATGGCTTGCCTTTTCGGTACTTAAAATTGTGAATGTTCTGTGATATTTCTCATCGGTGTTTGTAATATTCGCTTTTACTACGCCTCGTTGTATTACATCGAGCGTTCACTGCCTTTTAGAACAATACTTTATTAGTATAGTAGCGTATGAAATGACCGTAGAGAATATTTTACCAAATATCTTGGCGCATCAACACCCCAAGTGGAGATCATTACGTTCCGAACAACAAATGGTCTATTGTTCAAATACATTTGCATCTACCTGACTAATATGGGGTGCGGCATGATGTTTTTTGGAAGGAGTATTTTGATAACTTGGCGACTCAATTGAAGTGACAAATGTTTACGGGAAAAATCGGGGTCCAACAAGATTTGTTGAAAATTACAATTACACTGTAAATGTTTGATCATTGATAGTGATTACGAACCTTTGCGTCAGCTGACATAACATAAAATTTAGGTATAACTCGTTTATTTCTTTTCTTTGGTCTGAATTTCTGAGGATTAATTTACTATTCCACAGTGTGCTATATGTGTGAACTTGCTGTGCAATTTGCAATTTCCTCAGTGTTGAACAACATATAATTTTTATTTTTCTCTTTTATATTTTTAGCATTGGTAGGTTTACCTAACGAAGAAACCCGTTACTAATGAATTTGCTCTGTGGATCATTTACTTACGGCGTATTCCTCTGCCAGGAAGCCTTAAAAGCCTTGCTATTGTTGCTATCTATATTCAACACGTTCAAAAACAGCAGATACCAAAATTAAAGGTTAGCCAATTCGAATTATAAAAGGGTAAATACAAGAGAAAAGAGTGGGAATGGGTCACTGTGGTCAAGAGTATTTTGTGCACTTTTATAGTTTGACATTTATTGTGGTAAACGAATGCCAAACATTTTCTTCGTTTAAAAACATAAAAGTGTAAAACGAGCGTCCTCAATTGATAATCAACAGTATTCAAAATGGTAAAACATTTTGCTCTCCCCATCATTCCTAAATTTCGCTTTTTAACCTTTTCTTCCAGGTACAGGCACATGATTGGCATCCTGTCCTTCTCCGGATAATGTACGTATCTGGAGTAGGCAAGTATGTTTTTATATAGCGTAAACTAAAAATTCATCTGTCACACCGCATGATCTCTATGGCGGAGGAATCGAGTGTTGCCATTCATCAATAAAAAACTATATCATACGTAACATTTTAGGAGAGGGCATTGAGAAAATCCTGTCACCCCTTCTTAAATTAAAAATATCATTTAATTTTTTACGCACTCATTTAACTGCCTTTTTTCGTATTAAAATACACACTCTGCCTTATACCATAATCAAAGCTGTCTTCAATAAACGCCCTAAAAATTTAAAAAATAAAAGTAAGTACGACAATTAGGCACGACGAACTGGTTTTCCCTATTTATCTGATGACATGTGAAGTGAGTACACCGTTACTTCAATTATAACTAGCTCCAAAGTCACATTGTTCAACGAACAGAATGGAGAAACACTTCATTTGAAACAAGCTTGATAATTGTTCAAATACTGTTCGGTGTGTGTCACTGCAGAAAATTTGGATTATGCTATCATAATCCGGGCGGGAAATATCAAGAGTCGCACGCACTCAAGAGCATTTATTCACCTTAGTACGTGGTTGCTGCCTGCGCACAGTTTAAATACCTGCGTTCGCTTAAACAAATTAAAGGGTTTATAATTTTAACACCCGCTACAGATGTCACATGAATAACATTTGTATTTGGATATTTGCCCTTATTTATCAAAAATTAATGTATAAAGGTATGTATCATGCACGTCTCCAAGCTGAGTACACGAGCATGAACAGAATAAACATATAAAACCAAGAAATGGAAAAATACCGACTATCTATATCAGGCCAAACGGCCGACCATTGCGCGAAGTGCTCCAAATTGCTCGAAATCAACGTTTCTGGAAGAATGCTACTAGGCGCACATAACATAAAAGGAGGTATGAAGCTAGAAGGTATCCTTCTAGAAGGTCCTACTTGACTCCAATGCCAGTCCAGCCAATGACGTTAATTCCTTCAGGTTGCTCCTCCCACTGAAAGGCTCAGCAATTGAGATAGGACTACGAATGAAGGGGAGGGGAATATGTATGATCCGCGGCGCCCTGAAGGGGAGGGGTCAAGTCTAACCTTATACTCGGAGACCTGCTACGAGAATACCTGCTGCCATGATATGCGCGCTCGGGAAGGAGTCGAATTTTTGCTGCCTCGAGCGTTTCCGCAGTTATCGTCCGGTATACAAAAATGTTTTCTTTTGCTTTCTATGTTAAGTATGATATCGTCACCCATTTACTTCAACATTACAGGCCAATCTATGTGCAAAATGTTTATGATTATATAGTAATACAATGTTAATCTCAATGTGTGCTTTGAAATGTTAAAATTTAGATCAATATATCTTCCTTTGAATATGGCTTGCCTTTTCGGTACTTAAAATTGTGAATGTTCTGTGATATTTCTCATCGGTGTTTGTAATATTCGCTTTTACTACGCCTCGTTGTATTACATCGAGCGTTCACTGCCTTTTAGAACAATACTTTATTAGTATAGTAGCGTATGAAATGACCGTAGAGAATATTTTACCAAATATCTTGGCGCATCAACACCCCAAGTGGAGATAATTACGTTCCGAACAACAAATGGTCTATTGTTCAAATACATTTGCATCTACCTGTCTAATATGGGGTGCGGCATGATGTTTTTTGGAAGGAGTATTTTGATAACTTGGTGACTCAATTGAAGCGGCAAATGTTTCCGGGAAAAATCGGGGTCCAATAAGATTTTTTTAAAATTACAATTACACTGTACATGTTTGATCATTGATAGTGATTACGAACCTTTGCGTCAGCTGACATAACATAATAATTTTAGGTATAACTCGTTTGTTTCTTTTCTTTGGACTGTATTTCTGAGGATTAATTTACTATTCCACAGTGTGCTAAATGTGTGGACTGTCTCTGCAATTCGCAATTTCCTCAGTGTTGAACAACATATAATTTTTATTTTTCTCTTTTATATTTTTAGCATTGGTAAGTTTACCTAAATGAGAAATCCGTTAGTAATAAATTTGCTCTCTGAATCATATACCTACGGCATTTTCCTCTGCCAGGAAGGCCAAAAAGACTTCTATATGTTTCTATCTATTGTCAACTCGATCGAAAACAGCAGATACCAAAATTAAAAGTCACCCAATTCGTTTTATAAAAGGGTAAATACAAGGGAAAAGAGTGGGAAAGGTTATCACTGTGGTTTAAGAGTATTTTATGCACTTAAAAAACTTCACATCCACTGTGCGCAAATATTTCTTCGTTTACAAAAAATAAAAGTGTGAAACCAGCGTCCTCAATTGATAATCAACAATATTTAAAATGGTAAAACATTTTGCTCTCCCCATCTTTCCTACATTTCGCTTTTTAACCTTTTTTTCCAGGTACAGGCACATGATTGGCATCCTGTCCTTCTCCGGATAATGTAAGTATCTGGAGTAGGTAAGTATGACTATATATAGCGTGAACTAAAAATTCATCTGTCTCACCGCATGATCTAAATGGCGGAGGAATCGAGTGATGCCATTCATCAACAAAAAACAATATCATACGTAACCTTTTAGAAGAGTGCATTGAGAAAAAACTGTAACCCTTTCTTAAATTAAAAATATAATTACTTTTTTACGAACTCATTTAACTGCCCTGTTTCGTTTTAAAATACACACTCTAGCAGATATCATAATCAAAGCTTTCCTCAAAAAACGCCCTAAAAATTAAAAAATAAAAGTAATTACGACAATTAAGCACGACGAACTGGTTTTCCCTATTTATCTGATGACATGTGAAGTGAGTACACAGTTACTTCAATTATAACTAGCTCCAAAGTCACATTGTTCAACGAACAGAATGGAGAAACACTTCATTTGAAACAAGCTTGATAATTGTTCAAATACTGTTCGGTGTGTGTCACTGCAGTAAATTTGGATTATGCTATCATAATCCGGGCGGGAAATATAAGAGAGTCGCACGCTATCAAGAGCATTTATTCACCTTAGTACGTGGTTGCTGCCTGCGCACAGTTTAAATACCTGCGTTCGCTTAAACAAATTAAAGGGTTTATAATTTTAACACCCGCTACAGATGTCACATGAATAACATTTGTATTTGGATATTTGCCCTTATTTATCAAAAATTAATGTATAAAGGTCAGTATCATGCACGTCTCCAAGCTGAGTACACGAGCATGAGCAGAATAAACATATAAAACCAAGAAATGGAAAAATACCGACTATCTATATCAGGCCAAACGGCGAACCATTGCGCGAAGTGCTCCAAATTGCTCGAAATCAACGTTTCTGGAAGAATGCTACTAGGCGCACATAACATAAAAGGAGGTATGAAGCTAGGAGGTATCCTTCTAGAAGGTCCTACTTGACTCCAATGCCAGTCCAGCCAATGACGTTAATTCCTTCAGGTTGCTCCTCCCACTGAAAGGCTCAGCCATTGAGATAGGACTACGAATGAAGGGGAGGGGAATATGTATGATCCGCGGCGCCCTGAAGGGGAGGGGTCAAGTCTAACCTTATACTCGGAGACCTGCTAAGAGAATACCTGCTGCCATGATATGCGCGCTCGGGAAGGAGTCGAATTTTTCTGCCTCGGGCGTTTCCGCAGTTATCGTCCGGTATACAAAAATGTTTTCTTTTGCTTTCTATGTTAAGTATGATATCGTCACCCATTTACTTCAACATTACAGGCCAATCTATGTGCAAAATGTTTACGATTATATAGTAATACAATGTTAAACTCAATGTGTGCTTTGAAATGTTAAAATTTAGATCAATATATCTTCCTTTGAATATGGCTTGCCTTTTCGGTACTTAAAATTGTGAATGTTCTGTGATATTTCTCATCGGTGTTTGTAATATTCGCTTTTACTACGCCTCGTTGTATTACATCGAGCGTTCACTGCCTTTTAGAACAATACTTTATTAGTATAGTAGCGTATGAAATGACCGTAGAGAATATTTTACCAAATATTTTGGCGCATCAACACCCCAAGTGGAGATCATTACGTTCCGAACAACAAATGGTCTATTGTTCAAATACATTTGCATCTACCTGACTAATATGGGGTGCGGCATGATGTTTTTTGGAAGGAGTATTTTGATAACTTGGCGACTCAATTGAAGTGAAAATTGTTTACGGGAAAAATCGGGGTCCAATAAGATTTGTTAAAAATTACAATTACACTGTAAATGTTTGATTATTGATGTTGATTACGAACCTTTGCGTCAGCTGACATAACATAAAATTTTAGGTATAACTCGTTTATTTCTATTCTTTGGACTGAATTTCTGAGGATTAATTTACTATTCCACAGTGTGCTATATGTGTGAACTTGCTCTGCAATTTGCAATTTCCTCAGTGTTGAACAACATATAATTTTTTATTTTTCTCTTTTATATTTTTAGCATTGGTAGGTTTACCTAACGAAGAAACCCGTTACTAATGAATTTGCTCTGTGGATCATTTACTGACGGCGTATTCCTCTGCCAGGAAGCCTTAAAAGCCTTGCTATTGTTGCTATCTATATTCAACACGTTCAAAAACAGCAGATACCAAAATTAAAGGTTAGCCAATTCGTATTATAAAAGGGTAAATACAAGAGAAAAGAGTGGGAATGGGTCACTGTGGTCAAGAGTATTTTGTGCACTTTTATAGTTTGACATTTATTGTGGTAAACGAATGCCAAACATTTTCTTCGTTTAAAAACATAAAAGTGTAAAACGAGCGTCCTCAATTGATAATCAACAGTATTCAAAATGGTAAAACATTTTGCTCTCCCCATCATTCCTAAATTTCGCTTTTTACCTTTTCTTCCAGGTACAGGCACATGATTGGCATCCGGTCCTTCTCCGGATAATGTACGTATCTGAAGTAGGCAAGTATGTTTTTATATAGCGTAAACTAAAAATTCATCTGTCACACCGCATGATCTCTATGGCGGAGGAATCGAGTGTTGCCATTCATCAATAAAAAACTATATCATACGTAACATTTTAGGAGAGGGCATTGAGAAAAACCTGTCACCCCTTCTTAAATTAAAAATATCATTTAATTTATTACGCACTCATTTAACTGCCTTTTTTCGTATTAAAATACACACTCTGCCTGATACCATAATCAAAGCTGTCTTCAATAAACGCCCTAAAAATTTAAAAAAATAAAAGTAAGTACGACAATTAGGCACGACGAACTGGTTTTCCCTATTTATCTGATGACATGTGAAGTGAGTACACCGTTACTTCAATTATAACTAGCTCCAAAGTCACATTGTTCAACGAACAGAATGGAGAAACACTTCATTTGAAACAAGCTTGATAATTGTTCAAATACTGTTCGGTGTGTGTCACTGCAGAAAATTTTGTATTATGCTATCATAATCCGGGCGGGAAATATCAAGAGTCGCACGCTATCAAGAGCATTTATTCACCTTAGTACGTGGTTGCTGCCTGCGCACAGTTTAAATACCTGCGTTCGCTTAAACAAATTAAAGGGTTTATAATTTTAACACCCGCTACAGATGTCACATGAATAACATTTGTATTTGGATATTTGCCCTTATTTATCAAAAATTAATGTATAAAGGTCAGTATCATGCACGTCTCCAAGCTGAGTACACGAGCATGAGCAGAATAAACATATAAAACCAAGAAATGGAAAAATACCGACTATCTATATCAGGCCAAACGGCGAACCATTGCGCGAAGTGCTCCAAATTGCTCGAAATCAACGTTTCTGGAAGAATGCTACTAGGCGCACATAACATAAAAGGAGGTATGAAGCTAGGAGGTATCCTTCTAGAAGGTCCTACTTGACTCCAATGCCAGTCCAGCCAATGACGTTAATTCCTTCAGGTTGCTCCTCCCACTGAAAGGCTCAGCCATTGAGATAGGACTACGAATGAAGGGGAGGGGAATATGTATGATCCGCGGCGCCCTGAAGGGGAGGGGTCAAGTCTAACCTTATACTCGGAGACCTGCTAAGAGAATACCTGCTGCCATGATATGCGCGCTCGGGAAGGAGTCGAATTTTTCTGCCTCGGGCGTTTCCGCAGTTATCGTCCGGTATACAAAAATGTTTTCTTTTGCTTTCTATGTTAAGTATGATATCGTCACCCATTTACTTCAACATTACAGGCCAATCTATGTGCAAAATGTTTACGATTATATAGTAATACAATGTTAAACTCAATGTGTGCTTTGAAATGTTAAAATTTAGATCAATATATCTTCCTTTGAATATGGCTTGCCTTTTCGATACTTAAAATTGTGAATGTTCTGTGATATTTCTCATCGGTGTTTGTAATATTCGCTTTTACTACGCCTCGTTGTATTACATCGAGCGTTCACTGCCTTTTAGAACAATACTTTATTAGTATAGTAGCGTATGAAATGACCGTAGAGAATATTTTACCAAATATCTTGTGCATCAACACCCCAAGTGGAGATCATTACGTTCCGAACAACAAATGGTCTATTGTTCAAATATATTTGCATCTACCTGACTAATATGGGGTGCGGCATGATGTTTTTTGGAAGGAGTATTTTGATAACTTGGCGACTCAATTGAAGTGACAAATGTTTACGGGAAAAATCGGGGTCCAATAAGATTTGTTAAAAATTACAATTACACTGTAAATGTTTGATCATTGATGTTGATTACGAACCTTTGCGTCAGCTGACATAACATAAAATTTTAGGTATAACTCGTTTATTTCTTTTCTTTGGACTGAATTTCTGAGGATTAATTTACTATTCCACAGTGTTCTATATGTGTGAACTTGCTCTGCAATTTGCAATTTCCTCAGTGTTGAACAACATATAATTTTTATTTTTCTCTTTTATATTTTTAGCATTGGTAGGTTTACCTAACGAAGAAACCTGTTACTAATGAATTTGCTCTGTGGATCATTTACTTAC